>PVIU01021100.1:0-32369 GCA_004026605.1 Ondatra zibethicus | reverse complement strand
GACCTATCTCTTCTGCATGTATTAACTTTTTGAGAACCGAGTCTTTTTGAATGCACTCCTTCCTAGGCCAGGAGGGATGGGGGTGGGCCTTGGACTCCCAACAGGGCAGGGCACCATGCCCTCTTTCAAGGAAGAAGGGGGAGGGAGGAGGGGTGGGGGGTAGTGGGAGGGGACCGGGAGAAGGGGAAGAAAGGAAAAATTTTTTTTTTTTATCTTTAATTATGTTCTTGAATGGAAAAAATAAAACAAAACAATGTATGGAAAAAAAAATAAAAAAAAAACCACAAAAAAAAAAGAGTTATTTGATAGGAAGCTAGCCTCCTCCAACAAATTGGCACCAATGTGGTTGACTAAAATCCACTTAAAACCTGAGAAGGCTTGAAAAGAAATTCTAGACACAAAAATACAGAGTTTAACACAGCTTCCTGCTGTTTGCTAGCGGTGTTCCACCACTCATTTAAGAGAGGTTTTCCTGACTCAGTAGTAGCAAAAAAAAAAAAAAAATGCTACCCTTTGGAAATGATGCCAGCATGACCTCTGGCTCTTTCAGGAGACCAAGCTTTTAAATGGGGTTTGTAAGCAGCCTGTTACAAACTACTTATAAGGCCTCTGAGCAGCCCAGAACAAACAAGAAGCCTCCTCCAACACGGAATGGCAGGTATTAATGATAATTGCCGACATGAATTATGTTGTTTAGTCTAATAAGAATTCATAAACTCTAGTAAATAAATATTAAAGATATTTTATCACCTAATAACATGAGTTAAATATATCATATGTAAAATTCATTCAAAATTAAATTATAATTTTAAAGGTAAGACCTAAAACCTTAACATTGCTAGAAAAATTTATTGTAGATTGAATTTGTGTATTCCTTTTAAACATTCTTCCTCAAGTGAAATATAATAATCTTTATTATTATATACAAAAGTGATTCATTTGTGTGATAAGGTCTTCCTTTAAGAAAAGGATGATAAAGTATTTTAAATTAATCATGAAAACCAAATATGAAAATCAAAAAATATAGAAAGTTTTGTAGTAAATAAAAATTAAAAACTAGAAGGCTTATAAAGTATCTAATAATTAGCTTAGTTTTCTGCTCTTTTTCAAAACAAATACTTAATGAATTATTTTTATAGATGTAAAACAAATAAATGTTATGTGTATCATGGTACATGTCACAGCAGCAATATATACCAACACCTATCTTCAAAATACTTCCTAGAATAGTGAAAAGGATTCTTAGAAAATTATTAGAACCATAATAAAACTAAAATTTACACCAAAATGCAGTTTTAAATTTCAAAAATTGAGTGAAAAATATTGTCCTGAAATAAATATGTATCTTTATATATATTTAACAAAATTGATATTATTTCTCAATCCAAATATTATAATTTTAGCATTAGTGATAGAAACAAAAGAAATGTATTTTCATTACAAGTCAAGACTTTTGCAAATTCTTGCAAAGCATCATTATATTTTAAGCAAATTCAAATGGATATTAAGTGTCTGATTTTGCTCCTTTGTTTACACAGTGCAACCCACATATTAACTGAAAAACTTCATTGTTCTATGAATTTTTAGATCTCTGTGAGAAAACTAACAGCCAGTATAATATCCAGTGAGGATTTGTACCTTACCCGTATTTTGTGATTTCTCATTATTGTCATGACTGATTCATAGTTCTTGGCAACCTTGTCTTTCCCATTTAAGGCCAGTGATGCTGTAGTTCTAGCCTGAGGGACAGCTCATCTTACAGTGAATGTCAGGCAACCTACTGCAGTAATCCAGCGTTTAAGTAATGGAAGAAAACATAGCTAAATTAAATCATATTTTGCCTGTCTGCTTATTTTAATTAGTTTCCTCAATCATTTTCTTTTCTCCAAAGGCAGTAAATATTCTGTAGCCTCTGTGTCTTTTGACATTTAAAGGAATAAGATTGATTTGTATCTAAACAAACAAAACCATATAAGTCCCAGTAGTAAATTTTGATGCCTTGTGAAAGGAGACTATAGTTTCTGTTTTTCTATAGTTGTAGACTATAGTTTCTAGTATTTTCCATAGTTGTAGAACCATAATTTTAAAAAGTTTAGGCTTTATCTATATGGGTCAAGTTCAATATTATTTTAATGTGAACTTTGCAATTTTTGCCAAATTTTGCAGTTATAGCCATTGGTTATTTAAGAAACTCAATAATATTTCAATCAAACTAAAACATTAAATTAGGGAAGGAAACCTGCTTCTTTACAAAACTCATACCTAACAAAGCTATATAGGACTTGAAAGTCATGCTGTTTAATGTTGCTAGGATGTGCATTAATTTATAGCATTTGTCCTCAGAGAACATATAGTAGTTTTTAATCTAATCACACAGAGATGTAATTTTGCTTTTTTTTTAAAAAGGAGGGGTATTTATTTGCTGTACTTTTAAGATATACATTATACATTTTAGAATCATGATATTTAAAATACTCAAAAATATCAACAAGAACAAGGAATGAGCAGAAATAGGATACAGAAACAAATGAATTCACCTGTTTCATTTTTTAAAACACTATGTGATATTTTCTTGTCATGTTGATTTCTTTTTTTCATATTCTTTTATTTTTTCCATTCAAAAAAATTTACATTTCCTCCCCTTCTCCCAGTCCCTTCCTACTCCCCCCACCCCTCCTACCTCCCCCTGCTTCCTTAAAAGAGGGCATGGTACCCTGCCATGTGGGAAGTCCAAGGCCCTCCCCCCCTCCATCCTGGCCTAGGAAGGTGTGCATCCAAATAGACTAGGTTCCCAAAAAGATAATACATGCAGGAGAGAAGGGCCCTAGTGTCATTGTTGAGGGCTTCTCAGTCTGACCCCATTGGCAGCCACTTTCTGAGAGTCTGGTTTGATCATATGCTCGTTCAGTCCCAGTCCAGCTGTATTTGGTGAGCTCCCATTAGTTCAGGCACACTGTCTCAGTGGGTGGACCAGCCCCTCACGGTCCTAACTTCCTTGCTCATCTTCTCCCACCTTCTGCTCTTCAACTGGACCTTGGGAGCTCAGTCCATTGCTCTGATGTGAATTTGGGTCTCTGTTTCTATCTCCATCCATTGAACAAAATTTCTATGGTGGTGATCAAGATATTCATCAATGTGACTATGGGAAAAGGTTATTTCTGGCACCATCTCCTCTGCCGCCCAAATACCTACCTGGGGACATCCTCATGGACACCAGGAGTCCCCTCTAGAGCCAAGTATCTTGCCAATCCTAAAATGACTCTCTTAATGTAGATATTTTATTCCCTTCTCCAATATCCACCTTTCCTCCATCTCCACCCTACCACTCCCCCAAGCTTTCCCCAGTCCGTCCCTTCTCTCTTTCCTTCCCCCTCTCCCTTTCCCTCACCCACCGCTACCTCTATCCCTGCCCCCGTACTTCCAACTTTTGCCTGGCGATCTTGTTTGCTTCCAATTTCCATGAGGATCTATATATTTTTTCTTTGGGTTCACCTTGCTATTTGGCTTCTATAGGCTTGTGAGCTATAAGCTTAGTGTCCTTTGTTTTATGGCTAGGGTCCACTAATGAGTGAGTACATACCATAATCGTCTTTGGGTTTGGGTTACCTCACTCAGGAAAGCGTTTTCTATTTCCATCCATTTGCATGCAAAATTCAAGATGTCATTGTTTTTTACCACTCAGTAGCATTCTAATGTGTATATATTCTACACTTTCTTGATCCATTCTTCCATTGAGGGGCATTCCCACCAGCAATGGATGAGAGTTTCCCTTACTCCACATCCTCTCCAGCATAGGCAATAGTTGGTGTTTTTGATTTTAGCTATTCTGATAAAGGTCTAAGATGGTATCTCAATGTAGTTTTGATTTGCATTTCCCTGATGGCTAAGGAAGTTGAACATGAACTTAAGTATCTTTTGGCTGTTCGAACTTCTTCTGTTGAGAATTCTCTGTTCAGATCATTACCCCATTTTTAATTGGGGTATTTAGAATTTTAATGTCTAGTTTCTTGAGTTCTTTGTATATTTTGGAGATCAGACCTTTGTCTGATGTGGGGTCAGTGAAGATCTTCTCCCATTCAGTAGGATGCCTTTTTGTCTTAATGACTGTGTCTTTTGCTTTACAGAAGCTTCTCAGTTTCAGGAGGTCCCATTTGTTCTTTGTTGCTCTTATTGTCTGTGCCATTGGGGTTTTACACAAGAAGTGGTCTCCAGTGCCCATGTATTGCAGGCTACGTTCCACTTTCTTTTCTTATTCCAGAAAATTGCTCTGATTTTAAATTCAATACACTGAGCAACCATGATATGGAGCAGCACATATTAATGTGGTAAAATATGGAAAACCAACTTGACTGGCCATCATGTAGCTAAAGAAATAGGGTTACTTTGTTAGTTAGTCAGATATCCATGGTTTTTGAGGTTCCAGTGTAATGTCTGAAAAAGGCAATACCTAGAGAAGGGAGATTTTGCTGGAAATGCACAAACAGTTCACTAAAATATAAATATATGGTTTACGTAAAGGGTATCAAGCTACAGATTTCCTTGTATTATATATTATGATAATTCAGTAGCTTACCTCTTATGAATTAACCAAAAATGTTAACAAATAAACTTCCAATATAAAATGTCATCTATACAATTCTGTTTCATAGGCAATTTTACTCACCACTGAAACTGTAAGCATTAAATTCCATTGCTCTTCTTTCTTGCTTGCTTATCAAGACAAAGGAATATGAGTGTTTCTAGTTCCCTGATTAAAATGGGTATAGAATAATTTTTATGGCAATGTTCTCAGATGCATTTTTGTTATAGAAATAAGGAGGATTACATAACTAATCAAAATTGTTGACTGTGGTGGAAGAATCTTTAATAATAACCTCTCATATGATGTTGCATACATACACTAACATAAATCATCTGTGTAAATGTTCATTAATGTTTATAATAACATATTAAATTAGTTCTATTTTCCATGAATGTACAGTATTTACATAATAAATGACAGTCAAAGATGAATATATTTTATATTTTCTTTTATTTTTCTTTATTCCATGGCCTGCAACTGATAGTCCTATTTTAAAAAAACTGAAATTATGGCAAATCTTTCACCCAAAACAATCACTTCAGTTGTCTTTGCTTTCAATGTACTTTTAAATAATTATTACTTTAATTTTAAAGTAGTTATCTTAAGAGTTAAAAGACATTTTGTTTATAAGAGTTAGTGGATCCCAACTGGTGAAGAGGCAAGCTAATAACCACATGGCTTCTTCCTGCAGTGTCCTAAACATGTCAATACTGGAATGCTTCAAAGACAATAGATTAATTACAGCACAGGTTTTTCATAAGATCCTCTGTTGCAGCAGCTCTGTTCTGTTCAGATGAAAAGAATGTGGTTGAAGTCGACACTGCATGAGTCATATTGATTATTCAGAGAACTAATTCATTAGTGCCTTGATCAATTAATACATATTTTATCTTCTTTAATTTCAAAGAAATTCACTTTTTCTTTTTAGTTGTATTAAGTTCTATTCACCATGAGTTGATGGAGGTCGCCTGTTTGTTTCCTGGCCACCTGCCAGCTCAGAACCAAAATAATCACACAGAAAGCATGTTATTTAGATTACTGCTTGGCCCATTATTTCTAGCTTCTTATTGGCTAACTCTCACATATAAATTTAACCCATCCCCATTAATCTGTTTATTGCCACGTGGTAGATTACCAGGTAAAATTCTGACCATCTGTCTAGGGCAGGGCTACACGGCTTCTCCTGAACTCCTTCTTTCTCACAGCATTCAGTATAGATTTTCCAGCCTACCTAATACCCTGTGCAGTCCCAAGACAATTTCTTTATTCATTAATGTTAAGCACATCATACAGAGGGTAACCCACATCAACCATGGATTAACTACATACTGTAATTGTGTTAGAAATAATTATAATTCCATATGTATTAAATAACAAAGTTGAAAAAAATATGGTTAATGTTTATCAATATTTTTTTAGATTTATTTTTGATATTATTATATAATTACATTAGTTTCCCTTTCCTCCCCCCAAACCCCTTCCGTATAACTCTCTTTGCTCACGTTCATGTTCATGGTCTTTTTTTATCATTTGTTGTTACACACACACACACACACACACACACACACACACACACTCCTAAACACTGCCTACAACTAGTTCCATCTGTGCAATGTGACTCATGTGCCTGTTTTCAGGGATGGCCATTGGTATTAGGTAACCAACTGGTGTGCTCTTCCATGCAGAAGACCACGTCTCCTGCTCCCTGCACTTGAGTTGTCTGAACTTCTCTCTACAAAATTGAAGCCTAGTGGGGGTTCCCATTTCTGCCATTGCACAGCTATTCTTGTTCTTATTCAGCTCAATATTAGGCATTCATGCTATTTTTCCATCGAATGTGTTTCTTTACCTTTTAGAACTCTGCCTTTTTTACTGTGTGATTGTAACCTCAGCTTTGATATGGTATATAATGTAAAATCAATGATAATAAAACATGCAAGTGAGAAGAGTGAAGTAAGCTAAAGTTTGACCTGATTTAATTCATTCTGAGATTGTAAAATGATTGGCTACCAGTTGTTGAAGATGAAATTTGTCAAGAGTGAAATTTGTCAAGAGTGAAAAATTTCCACTGGAGATGCAGACACTCTAGACTGAACATCATATTTCCCTGAAGTTATGAAGAAATAATTGAATTGGCATAAGTGATACTTAGGTATATAGAAGAAATTGTGTATTTATATCATTTTATTTTTTCTATACATCAAAGAAGGAATTCAATGCCTATTTTTTCTTTCTGTTTTTGTTCCAAAAAAACAAAAAGCTACTTTTTCCATTGAAATTTCATGCTTGGTGAGAGTTGAATTGACAAAACAGACTACTCGGAAATTGTGCTCACATGATCTTCTACTTTTCAGGCATTTCCCTGTGAGGTTAATCTCAAAGATTAATAATGAACCCAATGCTTTTCCTTATTGCAATGCTTTAAAATAAGTGTGTGTTTTTGTTTTGTTTTACTTTTCTTAGCAATGGTTGTTTTGAGCAGCCTGGAACCAAACACAACATATGAGATCAGGGTTGCAGCAGTAAATGGAAAAGGGCAAGGGGACTACAGTAAAACAGAAATATTCCAGACACTGCCAGTCCGTAAGTAAACAGCACTGCTCTGCTCTCTCTTGTCACATTCTTCTCTTGAAAATGTAATGGGATTTTTTTTAATGCAGAAAATCATTTCGATACTTAGGGAAGTGAATTATATCTCTGTTGGAGTTTTTTTCTGAGTTAGTGGCATCATGGCATACATTTCTCAAAACCTGGGAAGAAAAGAGAAATCATGATGGAATATAAACACTAAAGCTTTTATATTAGTATATCTTTCAAATTTATAATGTGCTTAATTAGATTATGACTGCAGTTTTTATTATGTTTATAGAAAAATTGTTGTGTGTCATATCTCTTTTAATGAGACACAGCTATTATCCCACAAATTATGTGAGCTGTAAGACAAGGGAATACCAAACTCTAAATTAATCGGTTGCAAAAGTGACTATAGGAGACCATAATCATATGTGGCCTTTTTTTCAAAACTATCCTGTTTTAAGTAATTTTTAGCCACTTTGGTTTATCTAAAGTTTTGAAATTTTAAAAGGCATAATGTTTGTATCATTTCTAAAATGTGAGACAATTTACTGAAAGGGACTGAACATTGCCGTTGCAAAATATGGGCACAAATCTGCCTGCTCTATGCACATATTACTTCTTCAAATTGACTACAATAATTTCATGCTCTGTAATCCGGGCAATGGTTTTTCTAGTGCTTCTCAATATCCATCATGTGACGTCGCTTTTCTCCATTCTCATAATGCAATATTTTAATTCCTTCATTATTTTTACCAGACTGTCTCTTAGATAAGTGCATCAATGCCCCTACCCAGATCTTAGGTGACTTGTACATTCTATTTTTATTTTCTCAACTGCTGATGATACCCAGAGGTGTTGCAAATTTATTCAAAATGGAGGCTTAATCAGTTCAATTATAATCTGGGTAATCTTTATAATTCCATGTGTTCCTACACTTACAGACTTTGAACAACTTTTCTCCTCTTGAAACACCAGTGTGCATGTTTAAATATTAATCTCTACTCTTGATACTGAGTATATCAAAGTGTTGCTGTTTCATGAAAGCATGAGAACCTGAGTTGAAATAAACAGCACTCATATAAAAGTTGAGTGCAGTGTTGTAGGTTAGTATGATCAGAAGTGATTTGGAGGTAAAGGTGGATAAATCATTGATGCACACTGGCCAATAAATTTCATCAAATTGGTAAGATCTCTGTATACCAAAAAAGGTGAAGGTCAATGGAGAATGAGAACAAAATTTCACTTCTGATTTCCACACAGATGCATACCTGCATGCTTATGGATGTAACTGGATGTTTCTCTCATGCCCATAAGTTCCTGAGGCTCAAAAATCAGTCTTTTGGTGCCTGTCATCCTCTTTGATGTAATTGTTGCTGCAAGGAGCAGAGTTGTCTTATGTCAAGAAATCTACATTATTAAACATTTTAAATGTCATATTCTGTAGGTCTTTGAAGTATTTGAAGATTAACTATGTATCTGAAATATACCACTGTATTACCTTGAAATCCTCCTAGCATGACTATAAGTTTGTTAGCTATGGGTGGTTATTAGCCTGTAATTTTATATTGTCTTGAATAGCCTTTAAGGACTAAAAATTAATGTTGAACAATTATGAAAGTTGTATAGGTATGAACTGTATAGGTATAACCTTAAGCAAAAATAGAAACAGATGTGTAGTATAAGGACAACCTTGAATTTGTATCAATATACAAAAATCCTTTAAACACAAATAGAAATGTAAACACTGTAACACAATTAACCTTAAATGTGTATCATTATACCAAAATCCATGTCAATGTAAAATATTTGAGAGTAATAGTTGTCTTTTTATCCTATATTCCCCTAAATATTAAAAAAAAACCTTCTGTAACCCACCAAATAACTAAAAACTTTCCTTACTGCCCAACTCTGGGGAATGTGGATGCTATTTCCTCGAAATGGATTCATTTTGTCAGTGGATAAAGTATCTTTAGGTTCCCTGATACATTTTTTTAAAATAATAATCAAATCCTGGGAAGACCAGCAGTAACCTTGGGTTTATTTTAACAGTTCTTCTTTTAAGTTTAGGTCTCTTTGTAGCTTTTATTTGCTTATCAGCATTTAAAATTTTTAAAATCAGCATAATAACACACAGGATCCAGACTTCCTTTGTATTCTTTCATCTCCACAAGATTTAACTATTTTTATTTTTTTTTACTTCTCACTTTAAGACTTTATTATTTTTAAACTATTTGTTCTTTTTATTACTGTCCATATATATTTTTTAAAAAAGCATACATACATTATGAAACACATTGGAATGTGTATAGAGTTTTATGATTTTTTTGTTTTGTTTTGGTCTGGACCTTTTTTACTATATATCTCTAGTCTTTAGTAATCTCATGAGGAAACTTCATACTGTTAAGCTATACCCTAGTGCTCTAGCATCTGACACTTCTGCTCTCAGGTTGGGTTGTGAAATTTATGTGCAAAGCCCAGTCAGAGGACCATGACCAAGAGCTGCATTCAATCCCCCAGAGCTCTATATTGCTGATGCTTGCCTATGGCAGGCATTTTTCCCCTTATATTTTTTATTTCTACATAGCATTAAAAAAAAACTGTTTAAGTACTCTGCTGTGACCAGAGTTTCTTAAAGAAGATGGTTTATTTTTTCCTCCTTAATTAGGCCCTACATGGAAATATGGCCATATGTTGGTTGCCAAAATGTAGTTGGATTTTTTTTTTTAATTCTAACCCCACTTTGGAATGCAAAAATTGTTGCTTACTGGAGTTTCCTCTCCTGCCTGGTAGCACCTGAATGACCACTCTGAGAGTTAATTAATTATAAATGTTTTGGCCAATGGCTCAGGCTTATTAATAACTAGATCTTATATTAAAATTAATCAGTTTCTATTAATCTGTGCATTGCCAAATGCTGTTGCCATGGTGCTGGATGGTGTCTACTAGACTCCACTCTTTTCCTCCTGTATCTCTGCTTGGACTTTTTACCTGGCTCTATCCTGCCTTGCCATATACCAAAGGAGCTTTGTTTATCAACCAATAAGAGAAACAAATATTCAAATATACAAGGGGACATACCACATTATAAGTACATTCATATGTATACCCACAGATATGAAAGACACACACAGTCATACACACATATTTGTTCTGATTTTCTCATGTCTTCTAAATTGTAATATAGATACATTATAATATAATATGCTGATGTTGACTTGTTAACCATTCTCCAACTTTGTGAGTTCTTTGAAATTAGGGGCAATTCTTTTATTCTTGTGTTGATCAAATCCTCACAAATAGAAGACATTATTTTATCTATTTTACTGCAACAGAATCTTTATAGTTTTATATTTCATTTTAAAAATGAATTTTACATTATAATAAAGTAATGTTCAGTGGCTGTGATTAACAACATTAGACCTTTATGAGATTTGGCATTATCATTATGGATAAAAAGGCAGAGTTACCGAAGTCCTAGCCTGCCCTAAGGGGCAACTGTCTATTTTCTAGGGAAAGGAGTGTCCTTTCCTTCAGCATTGTAGCCACTGATAATTTGCCCTTGCTCCATTAAACAACTTCATAAAACACTCTAAATAAATTTTGTGGATCACACACTGAAAAAAACATAAAAGACATAATAGATGGAGATGGTTTTCAACAGGAAATAGAGAGGAATGAAGTGAAAATAATTTAATTTTTATTATATAAATTTATGAAACTTAAATAATCAAATATTAAATATAGCATTTTAATCTATATTATAAGTCTATGAACGAATACATCTTGTGTATGTGAGGCATATATTACAATCTAATGGTGAAATTTTAGTTTCTGCTTTTTAACCATCTCTAAATGTAATTATTATAAGAAAATGATTGCACTGTCATTTTAAATGACCCTCTTCTATACATAGTGTCATTATTAAATAAATATCTTCTATACAATATGAAAATTTCCATTTTAAACATAGAAATTCTACTAAAGCAGCTGAGCTATAAAGTTTATTTTGTGAGTGAGCAACAAGTTATACCACGGCAAAAGACAAACTAAAGTAAACCAATAAAAGTCATGTATTTGTTATATAAGTTGGTGGTATAACTAGAAAGCAGCCTTATTAAGAATGTACAGTGAGAGTTCTTGAAGTACTTTTGTGTTCCTTCTAAGGTGAGCCAAGTCCCCCTTCTATACATGGACAGCCAAGCAGTGGGAAGAGTTTTAAAATCAGCATCACAAAACAGGATGATGGAGGGGCTCCTATTTTAGAATACATTGTGAAATACAGAAGTGTAAGTATCTTTTTTTTCCATACATTGTTTTGTTTTATTTTTTCCATTCAAAAACATAATTAAAGAAATAAATTTTTTACCTTTCTTCCCCTTCTCCCGGTCCCCTCCCACTACCTCCCCACCCCTCCTCCCTCCCCCTTCTTCCTTGAAAGAGGGCATGGTGCAACAGACAGTAAGATACAAAATATTAATCAAAAGATACTTACAAACCAGACTCTCTGAATGTAAGTATCTTTTGATTAATATTTTGTATCTTACTGTCTGTTACATGATAAGTAACCATCACCTTAAAGATTAGTAAGGAATGAATCTATAATGTAAAGTATACATGCTAATTTTTCTATTACTGAAATTTATCATTATATATGTTACCTTTTATTTTATTAAAGAACAAGTACTATTTTGAAATATGTTGATTGTTTTGACCCTAATTCTAATCTATAATGTGATTTAGCAACATGAGAGATAACATTTCTCTTCTTTATGTCACTAGTTTTATCTACCTTTCACTTCATCTTAGTACATTAGCCTAAATCTGTTGGTTCATTTTAAATAATGTAGAAATAGTATTTGAAACTTTTCATATTATTGTAACAATATATCTGTTAAAAATAATTTAAGTAAAAGATAATTTAACTTGAGTCATGGTTTAAAAAATAGTAGTTCCTCATGGTAAGAAAATCATGCCCTGTACTTACCTTGTGTCAGAAGTGAAGAAGCAGAGAGATCAGTGCTGGTGTTATTCTACCTTTGATCTTTACAACAATACTGGACTCTAGCCCATGAAGCCCTATTACTCATACTTAACCATAACAAAACTTTATTTTGGCTACAAAACACTTTGAAAACATCTTCACAGATATTTCCAGCGATGTGTTTCTGAGTAATTCGTTTTCAAAAATATTTTTTTCATTAATTTTTATATAAAATTTTTTGTCTTCACATATTCTTCTGTACAATGTGTTGTGTACACGCTTACAAAGAATGTAAATATGCTGGCAGTGTAGTTACAGATAGTTGTGAGCCACTGTGAGTGATCGGGAAATTAAATTATGTTCCATGGAACAACAGTTGATGCCCTTAACCATTTAATCATTTCCTTATCCCTTATAGATGATTCTCATGTTCTCAAATTCACAATGAAGGCCAAATGTGCATGATAGGAAGATTAGCACATCACATCTAAGAACAAGTTAATATAATGAAATAGATGTATCACTGATGTTTAAATAAAGAGTGGTCACTGATCTTTAGTAAAATGAATCGTGTGATTAAAATGTATTTTGAATTGGTGAGTGAAGGGCTGCAGACATCAATCGCTGCTTTAGGTGTTCCAAAGAGGATTCTGCTTTTTGAGAGAGAGTCAACAATGTTGTCCCATGTCTATTTCTTCTGTTTTATTGTTGTAAATAATACCGGTGGTCACTGGGAGTGATTGCTTCTCAAAACATTTCCACAAATAGTTTTGTTTGCATTTTCTATAGAAGTTTTTAGAATTTCAGTCCTTTAGGGTGCTTGAATACATTTTCAATGATCTTTAAATGTATATTTTGTGAATTATGATGGTTTCCCAATTTGAACATGAGATTTAAGGTAAGGAAATGAAATTCAATTTTCTGTTGTGTACATTAATAAGCAATTTTATATAGCATTTTAATTTTTCCATTCGATTCCAATATTTCCTTTTCTGGGCAGTTCTCTTTTAAAATCAATATATAGTAACACTATTTCCTCTGCTCCTCCTCCTCCCTTCAACAACCTTCATGGTCTTCTCATTCCATTTCAAGTTCATGGGATCTTCGTCTTTAATTATTATTGTTGCACAGAGAGAGAGAGAGAGAGAGAGAGAGAGAGAGAGAGAGAGAGAGAGAGATTTAAACACAAGCTGCTATGTAAATCTGTTTATTGTTGGTGGTTTGTGTCTGTTTCTAGGGATGGCCACTCTCTGTTGTAGGCTTCAAGCTGGCAATAATGAGCAGCAGGATGCATTTGCATACTGTGCCATAAACATTCTACATCAGTGAGTCTCGGAAAGTCTCCTTGGATTATAGGCAGATCTAAACTAAAAATATTAGGCAATTTGGGCCAGGTTTCTTGTAAGTTCTTATTTAATAAAAATACCCTATTTTCCTTTATTTGGTCATTGTTTTCTCCTATCAGTCTAATGTAGCAGTCCCTTCTTGTGCCTATTGTTCCAATGACTATGTGATGCTTTCCGATAAAAGAATCCCTTTGAGTTGGTCATGGCGACATGCAGAACTAATCTTAAGACATGCAGAACTATGATGAGGTAGATGGATCTGACTTTAGAGGATACCCTGAATGACACAGGGGTAGGAATCTCCCCAGCTAAACAAAACTGAATGAATATACACAGTACACCACATTCTTACTTCGTTGTCACTAATTTGTTCCAATGTCCAGCTCATCAATTCAAAACAACCAGAGGATTTCTTTTTAACTTCATAATGGCAATGAATGTTAATTCAAATATAACTACTTCTGCCCACTATTCAATTATTATATTACTTGTCTCAGTCACCAGTTCATGAAGAACTATTGTAAGTATAAAACTCAGACTCCTAGTACAAGTTTTACAAAATAATTGTTTTGATTCCTTGTAATTTTTAGAAGGATATTTCTTACTCTTCAGTAATTTTCAATTTCTAAATAATCAAGCATAAAGGGTACTTCCTACATAATCCTTTAAAGATTAATGGAAAGAAGGAATTTGGGCTATCTGATGAATCACAGAACCATATAATAGAAAAGGAAACCATAAAAGCAATGGACAAGTAAAATATGTCCTTAGAGGTTTTGCAATCCCTATATTATTTTGCTACTCTGTATGGTGTGAAACACCATATTGGTATTCTGAAATTTTATCCACATAAGATTTTCTGCAGATATTAGAGCCTCTGTTCATTTCTGCAAATTCACTCCCCATATATTTGTTTCTCAGGCTACCTGTGTCCCATAGTCCAGCTATGTTTGACACAGTCTCAGACTGTACTAGTTTATATTAACCATGTAATTAATTGGTGATGCTGTAACGTTCAGCAATGGATATAGTGTACTTGACCATTCACCTCATCATTACCCATCTTCCTTTTCTTCTTTCCTGGGTCACTTTCATTTTTGCATATAGTCCTATTTTTACAGTCAAGTCTTGCTATGTATTTTTAATTGTATCATCACCATAAGAAAAAGTAGCTGAAGGAGTCTGGAAAATTGTTAACATACAGAGAGTTTTTGGACAAATATTAGGTCTCCAGTTTCCTAAGCAGATATGCTCAGCCACATATGTAAGCAGAGGCTGTGCTTTAATTTTCCAGACACCCAGACCCAAATAATCACAGAGAAACTATATTAATTACCACACTGTTTGGCTGATGGTCAGGTATATTTCTAGCTAGTTCTTACATCTCAAATTAACCCATTTCTATTGACCTATGTATCATCAGAAGGCTACGGCCTACCAGTAAGTATCCAGCATCTTTCTCCTTTGGCAACTAAATGGTATCTACCTGACTCTGCTTTCATTCTCCCTGCATTCAGTTTAGTTTACCTGCCTACTTCTACCCTTCCATAGGCCAAAGTGACTTCTATATTAACCAATGGTAATAAAACATATTTACAGCATGCAGAGAAGAATCCCATATCACACGTAACTTAATATACAAATAATAAGACCAATAATTGTAAAATAATAAACAGGTGGTTTAATCTAGGTGATCACATTACAAGTAGTGCAAAAAGAAATCTAGCAAAATTATCAATATTAGAGTTCCTGATATGAGCTTCTGTATCTTGCAAAGTTGTTTGACAAATTGTTCATATCTGTCATACCTTTAGGAGACCTCTGCACTTCTTATAAGATGATTTATTTTCAGTGTGCTGCCTCAGTCTAATGGACATTTGCGCTCATTGGGGGATAGTATGTCCTCCAAGGATTGTCTTTTCCGATAATACAAGTTGTCAGCCAATTCAGGACAATGACTTTTCTCTGAGCCTTTGATCTTGTGAACCTATGTGAAGAATAAACAGTAGCATCCCTAAAATGTTAACTAGATTGTTCCTTTGAGCTAAACTTTCAACACTGATGTGTAAGGGAACAATATAACTCAGGCCACATGTTTTTTATTTGCCAGCTATGTCTAGTGGGCAAATGCATATATTCATTTAATTTTAATTTCAATGACTATTGACAAGATTGTAGATATTCTGGAATAGAATAATTGCTTATAGCTTATGAGCCAGGAAGCACACATTACTCTAAGTTACAATATTATAAATTATATTGCTTTGTTTCCTCTCCAATTAGGAAGAAAGAATGTTTTAGAAAAGACTTAAAGTATTAAAAGCACTATTCAAGTCTCTATGCACACCTCATGGGAGTTAACATTTGTAGTAATAATGCCGCAAAATCAAGTTAAGTTATTTGGCGATTAAAGGCAAGTCTACTAATTTTATGGAGTAGTTGAGAAATTGCAAGAAGCTATTTTAAGTATGGGGATTTTATATGTATTTGTAGTGTTAATGTGAATGCATATAATTTGATAGTTTCTTTTTTCATGCATCTGTGAGTTCTTTTATTTTCTAAAAAATTTCTCTATAAATGGATGTTCTCAATGGGATCATAACTGTTTCTTAGTATTAGTACGTTAAAACTCTCCTGACTTAAGAAAACTGATTATGTAGAATCAATTGTGTAGAAGGTACTTTTGGGACCAGCACCAATGTTTACGGCACACATGTTAAAATTTCAGTTGACCTTTTTAAAACTATTTGGGATCTAGATATCATATAATAACATTTAAATGTAAGAGACAAATTTAATTTATTAAAGTCTTAAGTTTGTGAATACATAAAATGAGCTTTGATTACTAGGAAACAAGACTTGCTATTAGTGGTTTTGGCATGCATATTGAAATATATTTAAAGAAAAAAAGAATATTTTGAAAAAGTTTCGGTAAATATTTATCAATATTAAAGAGCAAGGAATATATAGGTATTTATCTTCCCTTATGCTTTTTGCTGTGAAAGAAGAGGATGCATTTTATTTATCTTAATATTGCTATTATAAAATAAGCTTTTGCATAAAAATAATATAACTATGAACTAATATATTGACTCAAGCTATTTATTTAAATATGGTACTATAATAGGAAAAATATCAGAGTTAATGACAAGTATTTATACATTCAATATATCTAATTAAAAAGTTAATTTTTCAGAATTCTGATTATTTGTAAGGACCTACAAATAGTAGATTAACTATGTGGTCAAGAAATCATAGACAATGAGAATTGCTTTTTGGTCATATAAACCTTAAGCCATACATCACAGGAGTTAGAACAATCATAATGCATATTGGTATAATTATTTTTTCTATTGACATTTCTTTTATAATTATTTTATTTTAATGTAAGATTGTGATGGCTACAGTTTCTATAAAGTCTTTAGAAGGGTAATGAGTTACTTTCTGTCATGAATGAAGGCATAAAGAAGCTCCTTTATGAACACAAAGCACAGTACTGTATGTAGCAAAGGTAGTGATCCCCTAACTGCTGGTATTAGGGTGAGCTTGACAATTAAGGCTCTGACTCTACTGCACAAGGTCCTACTATTTTCTTTCCAGAAAAGAATTGGCTGATAAAGGCTTTTACTCAAGCTCCATGACTATTTTCTTAAAAGAACTTGTCTTTCACCATTCAATTGGCATATTAATGATAGGCCTATTCAGCAAATCATAGCACTAGGCTACCTAGAGGGACACTTTCCCACTAGTTATCTTAAATCATTCCCTGGGTACACTATTTCTGCAAATTAGGCAGTCTACAAATGCATAATTGAGATGCTCATGCCTAGGGGAGTATTTAGTTACACCTACTTTAAATTTTTTCTATTCCCTAGGAATAGCAATTAAGGGATTAAAATAGCTCCTTGTCTTAAGTTGAATGGAAAATGAAATTGATTTATATGCAAGAAATATTAATCCTTTCCCTGATTCCTTAAAATATCACTGTAAAATGATGTAGGGATTAAATTTGCTATATTAAAGAGTTAAATAATTTGTAAGTCAGAAAAGAAATGTCAAATGCTTGATGTTCAGAAATTGCCTATTGGGAAACTACAAACTTTATATAACTGTCTAAAAATCTCATAATTTATGTTTCTGGACAGTTTTGGGTGTATACATAAAAGAATATCCTACTAGAAGAATAAACTTTGTCCTAGAATATTCTAGCTATCAGTTGACATAATCTAAGTCTTTCATATGTGACTTCACAAACTACAATTTATCTGTAAGCCCAGATCATAGTTTCATGGACTAGCCCTGATTATTGGGGTTATGCCACTGATACAAGGGCATGCAAATATCAACAGTTTTATGCAAACTTGTCTTTATACAACCCAAACATAAATAAAAATTGGTATAAAAATCTCATACAGGGGCTAGAGAAATGTCATAGCAGCTATGATTAGTAACACCCTTGCAGAGGGCCTGAGTTTAGGTACCAGAACTCTTTTGTGACTCAGAAACTCCTGTAACTGCAATTATATAGGGTCTAATGCCCTCTTCTAGATTCAACTTGCTTCAGGATAAGCATGATACATACACAATGGTGTATGCCCAGGCATGTGAACAGCAGACACAATCCTAAAGTTTTAGAAGAATCTGATAGAAAAAGTTAGTATAACAGGAACGTTTATATATTCAAAGGTTAATATAGTGGAGCAAAATGATCACCTTGTTTTAAACAATTTAATTCGGAGCATTAAAGGACTATTTTCTTTATTTGTAGTAGTTTTGATATATTTAAAATATCAACTGCTCTAAATTTTTTACAGAATGAATCAAATAATATTTAGATAATAACTTATAAAAGTCAGGCATGGTGTACTTTAAGCAGGTTATTGTAAAACTTAATGCTGATTAATTTGCAAAATAAACAGTCCTCAAGTAGTATATTACCTTATATGTAGAAAAATATTCAAGCAATGCTGAATTCATTAAATTAGTAATTTCACATATCAATTTTTAGAAAACTGAGATATAAAACTGTTTGCATTATTCCAAAAAAACTTAAGTTTAACATACAACCTCCTCATAGTACTCTGTTACAAATGTTCTTTTCTCTCCTTTCACAGAAAGATAAGGAAGACCAGTGGCTGGAGAAGAAGGTGCAGGGGAATAAAGACCACATTATTCTGGAACATCTGCAGTGGACAATGGGCTATGAAGTGCAAATCACAGCTGCCAACAGACTGGGGTATTCTGAGCCCACCGTATACGAGTTCAGCATGCCCCCAAAACCCAACATTATTAAAGGTAAGCAAGATGATATTCTTTCTGAAAATTAGTACTATCTGAGCTTTTTACTCTGGTGCTATATTTCACTTGTAATGAATATTAACCTTGATGAACTGAAATGTCATTTCTACTTTCTAAGCATTATTGTTGCATGTCATAATGAAGTTTCACAGTTCTTAGCATGAAATATTAGGTATTTTGAAGAACTTGCTTTGACAACTATAGCAGTACCAGTGAACAGGGGGTGATGAATAGAGGGAGAGAACTGAACATGAGGATGACAGATAAAAAACCGCCCCAAAAAATTGGTGAGATGAGAAGAAGCATTTGCAAAGATGACTTGGGTTTCTCTACAGATGAAGACAAGTTCACCCATGCTTGACCCATATCATTGAGTAGGAAGCAAAATCATTGAGGCTTGAACAGTTTAAATGCAATTTTGCTAAGAACTAGAGCTGGAGTTACTACGAGGGTCAAATGTATCAGGAAGCTTTTAATATGTTTGTAATACAAACCAATCAAGATCTCTAATGATACTTATACATTGCACGTTGATATGCTGAAAAATTTACCTAGTTATTAAAATTCTTGAATACATTCTAGGAAGACAACAAATCCAGGGCATATGCTAGTTCAAAAGGATATTCTCTTTGTTTTGATATCATTATTTGGTTGAGGAATATATATTTATTCTTATATATTTTATTATATTTGCAAATATCTCTATTTCTCCAAATATATATATATAAAATGAGAACTAAATTTTGATTCATAAACCCTGGCTTATTTTACCTATAACACGGTATCCTTAATAGGACATAATATTTTTCAATTAAGGAGAAAAAGTCACTTTGACTATATCACTTACCTTATAAATTCAAGGTGACATCAATGTGACAATTTTTAAATGCTAGTCCTTTCAGGTTGAAAGATATTTGATGTAATTAATTTTGAATTAAGTTATATTATGCAGATTATAAAGTTTAAAGTTAATTAAACACGTGGCAACGTGTTTCTAATATTTATTTTCAAGTACTACAGATCTTGTGTTTTTAAAATGTAGAAGTTAGGCCCTTCAGAAATACTATGGGTATCTTCTAATACTATTTTTTATTTATAAAGTATTCCTGTCTCAACACATTATATTCTTAAGAGTTATCAAGTAAGTGATACCCATGTTTGCATATGACTTTAAAGGTTAAATGACTGTCTCTTTTCAAGTGTACTTGGTATATATATGCCTGAATATTGCCCTTTGGAAATGAATGAAATGATTGATTTTCATAAGTAAAAGTGTTTGGATATAGTATGACCTATCAATTTATTTGTCCTTGTGAATTTGAAATACCAACAGCATCTTCTAGTAGTATGCTTATGGCCATTATATTCCATGCATGTCTCCTAAATGTGAATTAAATATGATCTCAAACTGAATCAGTATAGCTGACCAAGGACTTGAAAGTATATCCCACATCCAGAGTCCTCACAATAGTTATATGATCAAGTGAAATTATGGCTAATTTTTAGTCAAACATTCTGTTTAATTTCAAACAACAATGAAGAGTTACATGAAGTAATAAATATGAAGTTTAATAGGTAGAAATGCACAGTTATATGAAGTTCTTCTATCTTCAGCATCGCTGTAGAGAGACAATAATTGGCACATTTATGTATAAAACCTACAGGAAAGGAGCTTGAATTTTCTCAATCAAAAATAGTGATAAATATTTAAGAAGATGGAAATGCAAATTTTCATCAGAGTATATTACATACATGCATCACATTATCAGACTCTATGCCACAATACTTTTATATCTCAAAAATTTTGCCCTAACAAATAAAGGATAAAATTATTAATAATTTAAAAATCATAAAATATTTAAAAATAAAATATAGATACGCTTTTATTGTTGTGCTCTTAGAATTGTAGACATAGAAAGGCAAATAAGTAAATAAGTAACATATAGGGTATGCAAACACTTAGTATATAGATCAAGAAATAAAGTAACATACTCATTCTAAAAGTATTTTTTCTTTTAGTTTGTAAACTTTGTAATTTGACAGCTCATAGAAAACCAGAGATGGAAAGTGGAGAAAATTATGGTTTTATTTTTTCATAATGTGATTTGTATTGATGTTGTACTTTTGGCAAGTATTGACAAGGATTCATCTGTGCAAACAGTGGAATCGTTAGGTGATCACACTTAATGCAGTAATTATTGCATCAGACAACAGGGAGTGAGCACAAGGATGACATGTGCTGTCAAACATGCTACCATGACCACATTAACTAGAGAACCTGAAATAGGATAATAAAATGGCTTCCTTAGGAGAAACTTTCCAAAGAGTCTTGAAATAATTAACTTCTAGATATGTGTATTACATGTAAGACGTCTTTGAGAGAAGTACTGTTTCCTTTAGCAACTAGAAAAAAAACAGTACATTTAAAAGAGAATTTGTACTTGTATGCCTCAAGAGAATCTTAGGAAGGGAATTGTATCCCAATGGTCCATAAAAGTCATGTAATTAAGTATCACACATCTTAAACGGAAAACAGTAGTACATAAGATGTGTAGTCATTACATACTTTGCATTCATGTGACTAAGTACATGTGATGAGACAATGTAAATTCTTGAGAAAAGGTCACAGAATGGAAAAAGGGAAAGAATCATCTGTAGCCACACTGTGGAAGGAAACTCAGAAGACCTATCTACTAGATTGGATTTACTAGACCAGATTACTGTTAGCTTCTTTGTAAACACCTTTTCTTCAGTTGATACCTTTGTAGTATAGATTTGTTTGCAGAATGACAGCCACAAATCAACTGTAGCCACACTGTGGAAGGAGACTCACAAGACGTATCTACTAGACCGGATTTAATAGACCAGTTACTTTTAGCTTCTTTGTAAGCATCTTTTCTTCATTTCAAATCTTTTGTAGTAATTTGTTTGCAGAACAATATTACATGAAGCATGAAATGTCAAATTATTAATTAGATATGCCTATTGCAGATGAGATGACTGTGACTCAAAAATTTACATTCTGAGTATGAGAATTAACAGATGAATGATTTTTTTTTCTTTTTTAATTGATTTTATTGAGCTCTACATTTTCCTCTGCTCCCCTCCCTGCTTGTCCCCTCCCCTTTAACTCCCTTCCATGGTCCCCATGTTTCCAATTTACTTTGGAGATCTTGTCATCTACTACTTCCCATGTAGAACAGATGACTGAATCATGTGGATGGGTAGAGATAATCCTACTCAAAATCATTATCTAAATTCAGTGAAAAAAAATTCTGTTTGTGATATTCCTCAAAAATTTCTCAGTTTTGCAAGTACTTGGTCAAGGTGTTTAAGGGATCACTCTTGATTGCTGAAGAAACAATCCCAAAACTATCAAATACCAGAAACTGTGATACAAGAAGAAAACGTATTTTCATCCATCATCTTTCCAAAAATTAAGGTCTTGCAGAGTCACTGGAATAAAATAATAGTAAGATCATGAAATTTAGGATTTATATCCTGAAGTATACTAAAAAAGTGTGAAATGCTGGTGGGGAAAAGTAATCAAAATACATATATGTTATTGTGTACAGTTTTTCCAGAGTGATTAAGAGAAATATTAGTAAGAAATGGGTCAAGGTTGTCACACACACCTGCAAGAGTTAGTTTACTTCTTTGTTAGTAATTAAAAGAGCTTTCCTGCCAAGGTGGGTAGAGGAAGTGGAAATTATTAGAAAGATATTTAAGATGTAGAAGACTGGATTGTTTCATATCTGATGTAATAAGACCTACTCCTAAAGTAGACACAAATGGAATTCCTGTCAAGCTATCTTTTAAAGTAGGGGATTATTTCATTCTCTCACTATTGTACAATGTACAAAGAGTCAATAATTCCAAGTGGAAAAGAATTTAAAATTTGACATAGTACAAAAATTCTATAAAGTATTTTACTTTAATATACTGATAGGATCCAGTTATTGACAAGTCTATTGTGCCACATGAAGGGCATGACTTAATAGACTAAGAATTGTGTAGTTAGTATCATGAGATAATCCTTAAAATTGTGATGACAAATAATTATGAAGCATTAAATAGTTAACTTTCAGCAGTGTTAAATTATATTTCCCATAGTATTTATAAATGACCTTAATTGATTTTAATCACAACTCTTATCAATTATATTTCCAGTATTAAGTAAAGGAATAATTAGTGCTCATTGTCTGAGATTTTATGAATAAGATACTGGTAAACCTAAATCCTTTTTTTAAGACTGAGAAGATAGAAAATTTGAAGTTTAAATTAATTAATTTTTGTATAGATTATTTCATACAATATTCATCTATATACAGATATTTTTGTAATAAAGTTTATTACTCATATGCATTTATACATAATTAACTTCCTAATAATGGTCTTCATATAAAGTTGAGATATACATTTTATGAATACAATTTTATGCTGTAATAACCTGCTTAAATTATATTCATAACCAACATATTCCTTTTTACGTACTTTTGAAGTATTTGTTATCTGTTTATCTTGGTAGACACTGTATTCCCCTCATGCTCATGATTCTGATTTAAAATTAGTTTTACATTTATAATATACTTTATTTTGATTAAGGATAAGTGTATTATAAAAGACACATCTTTTGTTTATTCATAAATAGAACACAAAAAATGAACTCATTGACTGAGGTTTTTTTGAATGAGATTTCAAAAGCCAAATCCATTTTGCTATAATATATATAGATATATAAACAGAATATTGAGTTTCAAATATATTGCTTAAAAATGATTAAAATGCTATATCTGAAATTTAAGACTGATAAAGTCACTATGGCTTATTTATTAGTAGAGTATTTTTAAAAAATAAATATACCACTATATTTATGAATTGATCAGAATATGATGTTTTAGAGAATTATCAGACATCAATATACATTGTAAAATATTACACAAATTATTTTAGCTCTAATATGTTTATTTTCACTTGTATTTAAATAAAACATCTTTATCAATTGCTCCTTTTTGCTTTTTGCTGCTCCTTTGTAATGAAAGCAGGTATGATTTTTGTCTCACCATATTATTGGAACAAACAATTCCTTTTGTATATTATTAGAAGTTAATAATTGGGATATTCTAGCAGGTGAAGACATGCAATGTACAAGTATGTTCTTAAGTTTGGATAAGCTGAATAACTTACAGGAATCCCTGCTAAGTAAGGCTTACCTGAAACGTTTAATTTCTATAGTCAAGGACATTAACATAATATTTCCAGTGAATTATCAAGTAATATTTGTGTGATTTCTACTTGAATTCAAAGAAACAGAATCTTATCAAGGATAGTTAAATAAATGAGAACAGAAAAAGCAGCATTCACTTGAATGGCAAATAAAAATGCTTTCCTATAATTCATGTTACCTTTAGAATACAAAACAAATAAGTTTAGAAAAATCATGAAATCATGGTCTAACAATGTAGAACTTAATTTTAGCTCTCTGTAATTTTCAATGGTGTCCAAATATTGACACTACACACCTGACATTATTAACTTTTAGCACACACTGAAACACAAATTTATAAATTATGGTCAAGATCATTAATTTCAAAACAATTTTGATATGATTCAATAAGGTAGAGAGAATAAAACAGTAGATAATTGACTGGTTTTTGCTAGATTTTATTTTCCTTACATCTGTGTCTTTGTTACATTCACTTACATTTGATGGCAGGTAGTAATTTTTGAAGTTTTAATTATTGCTCTTAAATCTGTATGGTAATTAATCATAGTAGAGAGTACTGTGGACTATAAGAGGCTTAAGTATACTGAAGTACTGTGAATGCTGTAATTCACAGTGGGATATCATTAACTTCTTATCAGTATTTATGTTGAACATATAAATGTAAATAATTTCAATTTTTAAAAAAAATGACAAAATTCATACCAGATTACCACATTATAAACTTCAAACATGGTTTGTATAATTTTCATTATATAAACTTTTTGCAAGGAATGATTATTTTTAAAATATTTTCTATAAAGTTTTAATCACTGTCTTGTGTCAGAGTAATTTTTTCTAGATAAATGTTAATAGAAATGTATACATGTTTCATTAATTTTTCTCTTTTTTCTTTCCTACTGTTGCTTTATTTCTTTTATTTTATTTTCACATTTACGATTTAATTATTTTGTTATTTATTTTATTGTGTTCTATGTTCAACAATATTTTCATCATACAGATAATTGCTGTGAAGAGAATACAGGTGAAAATGGAAGCCATTCATGGCAGCTGAACGCTCTTGGGTTTTCTCTCATTATAGTTTTGAGTTTGTCTTGCTTGTTTTAATGTTATTGTCTTCTATAGAATTGCCTGAACAGATATAAAGAGAAGAGTAGCAACAGGATAATCAAATAGTATAACCAAAATTATTTGCAGTCCAATTTATGTTTTTAACAATTAACCTCTTTCTGTCTTTACCAACATAAAAATTCATGAAATATTGTTTCTCTCAACTATTTTTAACAACAATATGCTTTGATGTAAAGACTTCATTTCGCAAAGTAGATTTTACTATAAATAGTGTCCCTTGTACATTGAACATAATCATTTTATATAACCAGTACTTCTTTTATTTAATTAGTTTGCGAATATAATCAATATCTATAGGTATTAAGCATGTAAAAAGTGTAGTTTTATAAAATTGTGAGTCACCCCTATTATTCTTTTAAACTGTTTAAAAAATGTTTCTGGTTTAATGAACATTTATAAGACTTTATAGTTTTTACCATTCATATAAAATACAAACTTGATAAGCAGTTATACCACATACATATATCCTTTATTCTGTTTTCTTCAGCTTTGAGATATTGTCTGAAGAAGCAAAATTGAACTAAGTATCTTTTTTTAAATATTAATACCCAATTAATGTTTTCTCAAGTGAAATTATCTCTCTACCATTGTCTGGAATAAATAACCTTAATGTCATTATGTTGAATGCCAGACAGTCACTGTCTTTGGAAGCTTCAAAATGAGAATGAATATTATAGGTAATACTTTAAAGGAGATGAAAATGAGATGCGAACAAGAACCTCCTGCGTTCAAAATTTCAAAAGAAGTGCAATTTGAAGGACAAGAAGGGTATCTGTTTTTTCCAGTTTCAGTTATTTGAAAACGACAAGAAGGTGTCTTTTACTTTGAACCACATCTTAGTGATGTGATTAGGCCTATTTAGGCCAATTAGGAAACACACACACACACACACACACACTCACACATTTGCTTATGTGTGCCATTTTTAGACAAACATAACAGTTTTTATTTGCTAAATCAACTAATTTTCAGTTTTTGAGATTCACCCACCAAAATCAAGCATTTAGCTTATCTATAAGTTCTCTGTGCTTTTGGGATACCCAAACATATTATTTATTATTACATATGATTTATTATGTGAGGTCCAACAAGATTAGATATGAATTAACAGTTTTGTTATAATTTATGTTTTAAAATGTCTTTGCTTTCAACTATTGTTTTTGTCTTATAGCTGGCAAAATAAACTGAAAACATGATCCATTCAAACATGATTTTTTCCTTGTTGTTGAAACATAGCAAAAACTAATCTAATTCAATTGATATGAAAAGCGAGCTAACATTTTGGATTTTTTAATTTTGGAAAAATAACATGATCCATACTTTCTTAATTATGTAGCTATTTGTGACTTTGCACTAAATTCCTTGGTATTCCCTTAAGAGGTGATACATTCATTACTGATCAGTAGAAAATACTGAGAATGAAGAAAATTAAAGCAACATTTCTAAACATGTTTCTTTCCATTCTTTAGTCCATGATTTGATCATTACAATAAATTGAAAGATGTCAATTAACAAGAAATGTTACATCTTATTTAACTTAACTTAAAATGACTTTAAAGCATGATGTATGTGCCTAGTCAGTTAGTTTTAATTGATTTTGAAGCTTATGTACCACAACTCAGCATTATCAAGAGTAATACAAAGAACACTCAAGGTCAAAGATACACAGATACAGAGCGTATCATTTTGTAGAACTCAAAATAACCACTGTGTGTTTTGGTGTTTTATATCATAGAAATGAAGGAACAAAATACTAAATAATGAAGTTATTGTGTTGCCCCAAAGGACCATAGAAATTATATACTTATTTATGCCTTGGTGAGATTCTTCTTCAGTTTTATCTTTTATTACCCAAGCTTCAGTATTGTGTGAAAACAAAAACCTTGCTTTTTTACCCTTTTGTTTACTTCAAATCAATCTGTCATCATCTGCAATATGATCAATGATAAATAATTCATAAAATATCATATACTTCATAATTGCTACCAATGATTTTTCTCCTATTTGTTTTTAAATAAACTTAATTATTGAAGGTGTACATATACAAATGTGTGTATTGACATGAGTATAATATAAAGTGTTACAGGTAATTAGAGAAATTTTGGTCTAACATTATGTGTAAAATAACTCCCAGTCTTAAAATATTTCAGTAGTTTTTAGCCATTCTCTGACAGTGATGGAGCTAAGTGAATTTGCTTATGCATGATATTCTGTGTAATCTGCATGTATATGTATGATATCATGTATCTTTTTATTCATAGCAGAATGTCCATTTGTTCTTTCCAATCCTGACATAGTAACCCTAGAACTTAGTTTCAATGGACTTCACCACAAATAAAATTTTTATTACTTACTAAGCCATTGTGTGACTGGAAATAGATGCCTAGGAGATAGCCTTAGGTTCTTCCCTCAGACAAATTAGCATTTAAAATCCTCTTCATTATAATTATGTTAATTTATATAACTCAGCATACTTCTATAATATCCTTTGTTTCAAATATTTTAAAGGTGTATAAATGCACAATAATACCTTACAAGTACGATTTTGAAAATTTGATGCCTTTATTTTTTTGATTTTTCTAATTCATCTAAGTACTTAAGAGTTTTACAGAACACATATTAATCAATTTAAAACCTTAGATGAATATTTACAATGTATAATCTATATAAGTATAATCCATTTCAGTTCTACTTATTGATGACTAATCCATTCATATAATTCATTTTCTAATAGAATTAAAATATTAATATTTGTGTTTGAAATTATTTAGAAGAATGTATATGATGTCACAATTGTGTAATGAAGCTAAATGATAACTACCATTCATTCGAATATTGTTTATTTAACATTGCCCATGTATTTGGATTTATTAATACTTAAATCAATGTAATGACACTTTCAGTGGTTCCCCTATATTTTAATTTGCCTATTCTATTCATTCATCAAGCATATTGTAAACAAAAATTAGTCATGAACAATTAAATCAAGATGAATACATCTAGATACATAAACATTCAGGTATTAAATGATATTATCACATTAAGTATAGAAAAATAATTTTTAAATTTACAAATGACTTTGTAAATTAAAGATGGATAACATTATACCAACACGAGAAGTAATATTTTAATGTTATTTTCAAGGATAATTTTTAACAATATATATGAGAACATTTCTTTTCAGAGAAAACATAAGAATTACTGGTAAAGTAAAACCTTAAATATTTGAAAGTTATTTTAAAAACACAAAGTTTTTCAATTTTGTTGTGATGTTAGATGCATTGAGAATCTTAGATAAGTCATTTGTGACAGTAACTATTGTCATGCATATTTCTCTGATATTATTATACAAATAATAAATTCATAGACATATAGAAGTAGATGATATAAATAATTTAATATTTAGGTATTTTTTAATGATTGGTTTCATTGGTGTAGGATGCTCTGACTTTTTCCTATGTCAATTAAGTGAAATTAAGTAACTTTTTTCTTTTCAAAAATTTATTTTTTATAATTATATCACCATTTTAAAAAACAATTTACACTTTCTGACAATTTTTTTCTTTTGTTTAGGAATGAGTGTATGTCCTGAACTTTGTTTTTAGCTAATGATACATACAAATTATGTACCTTCCCAAGTAGAGAAATATATCATAACATTTTGAGATTCCAACACGTTTAGTGGTTTGGTCACATTTGTTTGTGTCAAGCAATTGAATATGTAACAATTTTTGAAACATCTTTTGAATGGATTTTGAATTTATTTTAAGTTAAGAGCCAATATCCATACCAATTATGTCATAAATACATAGGTAATTTCACTTCCAGGAGATTTTACTAAAATAAAGTTTAGAACTTAGCTAAAGTAAAAGTAGTATTTTAAAGTTTTCATTATGTTATTCCTTTTAGTACTGACAAAATCAGGCTACTATTCTATAATCAATATTTTAAAATTGTATTTATTTTTCACAGATGTCAAAACATATGTTTAGTGTAAAGCAAATGTATATGTTCAATGATAAGAAAATAATGACTTTTATGTCATTCTTTATGTTACAAAACTTAAATTTGTTACCTTGTCCAAGACGATGTACTGGATCAATTTAGCAATCATTTACTGAATCTCCTTAACTAAGAGTTACTAACTTCTAACCCTAAAATTTTTACTAGGAAATGCCACAGATAATGTAGATTATTTCATTAAACCAATCTATCCAAATGTGTTGAAATTGAAAAAAAAAAAACAGTATTGACAGGGTATAAATGAATATGTGTGCTTAATGTGTTTTAAATGATCTTTGGGAAGACAGACTTATGACTGACATTCTTGGGATATTGATATTTACTTTATCTCTTTGGAAGTACAGTCATGCATTCATCCACATATACCTAAACTTCATTTTAAATGTGAACTAACATTGATTGTGTTATATCTAGCTTTCAAACAGTTTCTTACTTTTTGTATATTCAAAATGAATTAGTATATTCTTTATCACTTCATTCTAGGAAAAACAGTATAAGAAATTGAATATTATAAAATTTAGAATCCTTTAAATACTATACTTGATTCATTACATTTCATGTATGTACTTAATGGGAAATATTCACTCTTTGTGTTTTCAAGCAATGTAAAATAAAAGCTACTTCTTTAAATAAGATCCACAATTCAGACCTATTTATAAATATTTCTCTCATAGTTTTACAATGGCTTTCTGTATAATTTTTATGTTTGAAACTATTTTGATCATTTTAATTGCATTTGCTTTCATCCCAGATTATTTTATTGGCAATATGAACGTGTTATAAATGTATTGTCTTTGGTATCATCACTTATTTAACATATTCCCTCACATATTCCCAAGTGCTATGTGTATTCTTGTGCATGTGTTCCATAGTGTATTGAATGTCATTTTATTTTATGTATCTTTGTGTCTTCTCCATTGTTGTAATAAAGAAAACTGCGGAAAATCTTTGTTATATGTGTTTTCTTTATTACTGTTACAACGTTTTTGTCCTTCTGTGTGTTTTCATTTTCAACTTGGTCAAATTCAATATCTCAACAATTTTGTTTGTTAGTGGCAAATGGTTTTTAGTGAATGTTTTAAATTTTGAGATAACTGAAGTACAAGTCTTAAAAATGTCTTCTTATAAAATAACTTAGAAACAGTACATAACTTTGTTCAAATAAAACTTAATACAGAGTTCTCATGAAATTAAATCACTCTTTGGATGCCTAAATAAAAACAAGAATTTTTGGTAAGACACACAAGCAGTGCTTCATTTTCAGTTAGCCTGGCTTAGTCAGTTATTTTTATTGTAAGTAAACGTTCACATAGCAGATATAATCTAAATTTTAAAATATTTACCCTTTGTAATATAATTTATGCAGAAAGTACCATGAGAATATCATTTCAGAAAGCACAAACATGTACTGCTTATCTGTAGATAATTTATGAAGCAAAGGTGACATTTTATATACATGAATAAGAACTATAAATGTTAGAGAACTTTCCATTTTAATACAAACTCTTGAAACTGTGGGGAATGGATTAAATAACAGAGTCAATCTAATCTTCATATTAGCTATGTAATATACAGGGTTTTTCTCTTATATTATAGAGGAATACAGTCAGATTAAGAGAAGTAATTTTGAAGTTACATAGTTATCACTTCAATCTAGTTAATATTATAATTTTATTGTTGTGTATCATGTCTTGTTTTAAATGGCTACTTCTCATCAAGTTTGAGTTTGTATTGGTGAATGTCTTTCTCACATACAGATGAATAGCAAAGTAACACTTTTTTAACAATACATTCAGTTCATTATCATATGAAGAATAAGCAGTACAGAATTAAACAGAAAATATTGCTTTTCAAGATTCATGTTTTTTGTCATATTACATTTTATACCCATGAATATTCCACTATGAAAGTTTTGGTATAATATATATGTACCATTTTCTTATATATCTTCCCACATGCTTCCATATGAATGTAATTGAAATTATATATTTTCTGTTTTTTCTGATTGATTAAAATTTAATGAAGTCGTGGCTACTTACATATAAAGGGTCATTTATCTTTTATTTATGTTGAAATTCTTCCTGAAGCTTCTTTTAAACAAAATGATGATATACAAAAAATTAATTATCAGAAAAGAAATGTAAATTTATGTTCACTACAGTGGTGACTTTTGTCACCATTTTCATTAACCTTCATAGAGCTACTTTCCAGAGATCACTTGTTTCAAAATTCAAATTTAGTAAATTTCTTATTCTTTTAAAAATACTCTGAAATTTCTGTAAAATAATTTAGCTCATAGTTCATAAAATAGGTAACTTTATATTCATATGAAAATACTTTTTCTGAATGCCTGATTGAGGGAAAATAGATAGTTCTCATTTAATGTTTGTTCTTTCATTTTAAGATAATAAAATTACTAGCTCCTAAAGAGCTGACATTTAAGTTATTTCCTTTCATCTCTTGTCATTTCTTTAAAACTACAATGATGTTTAAAATGTTCAAAAATAAGTATCTAAATAAAAGTATTTTAAAGTAAGTAAATTAATTAATTTCAATTTTCACGTCTATGTTAAAGACACCATATCCTAAAAATTGAAATGTAATTTTTATTGGTTTTCACAAAACTGAATTACACATGTACAAAATATTGAATGGAAAATATCCAAAGTTTTGGAATTTATGTCTGTACATATTATTCTTTTTTATCAATATTTATTGAGCTCTATTTTTCTCTGCTTCCCCCCCTTCCCTCCTTCCCCAAGAACCTCATGCTCCCAATTTACTCAGGAGATCTTGTCTTTTTCTACCTCCCTTGTAGATTAGAACTATGTAAGTCTTTCTTAGTGCTCTCATTGTTGTCTAAGTTCTCTGGGACTGTGGTTTGTAGGCTGGTTTTCTTTGCTTTATGAATATATTATTCTTATGAAAAAAGTTAGTCAGAAGAAATATAATATATATAGCATATATTTTGGTTCAAAGATAAGATCTTTCAATTAAAAATAGGAAAAAAGGTTGCCTTTTTGTCTTAATGACTGTGTCTTTTGCTTTACAGAAGCTTCTCAGTTTCAGGAGGTCCCATTTGTTCATTGTTGCTCTTATTGTCTGTGCCCTTGGGGTTTTACATAAGAACTGGTCACCAGTGCCCACGTGCTGCAGGCTACTTCCCACTTTTTCTTCTATCAGGTTCAGTGTGGTTAGATTTATGTT
>PVIU01021099.1:0-32355 GCA_004026605.1 Ondatra zibethicus | reverse complement strand
CAACTTTTAAATTCTAGAAATGACAGAGACATCTCGCTACCTGTACAGTTACCCAAAGTTCCTCTGTACCGTTGGGGCATCCATCTTTAGCCTATAGGCCCATAGTATCCAGCAGACATTTCCATGAAGCAAGAAAATTTAAAGACAGTTCAGTCACTTTCTTTTGTATCCTGTAGAATGTCTTGCAGACTCTTTTATGAAGCAGGAACCCTGAAGGATCATCTCACCTTTAGGCAAGTTCAGCAGTCCTCTCTCTGCGGGTTCTTTGTGTCCAGTTAAGCAGTGCAGGCAAGAGCAGTTTCTTACCCAAATGGCTAATAAACTCCATAAGGAGCCTCTTCGATGCCCATCTTCCTCTTGAAGTAGGTGGTACTGCCAGGAGCAGACGTGTCTCATTGTCATGAAAAGTCCTAAATTATTAAAACACTAAATGCCATATTTTGTCATCTTTGAAAGATATGAAGAATGTCTATCTGAAATATACTTCTATACATCTAGAAAATCTAACTAACATGACTACAAGCTTGACTATATCAATGATTATCCATTAACAACCTACATTTTTTTAATTATACATTACATTTTTAAATGAACTACATAATCACAATACCTTAATCAAGATCAGAAATATGTATATATAACAAAATTGACCTTAAACTTGTATCAGTAAATCAAGATTTATACCAATGCAAATTATTCATATCTATATCATATTCATGCAACATAAAGACATAAGTAGCAAAGGAAAAAGGATTCAGAAGTTCCTCTCTGCCTACTTCACAAACGACTGAGCTGGGAGTGTGCAGTGATAGAGTGTTCCCATATCATGCATGGGGCTCTGGGTTCCGTGCAAGGCACTGAATATAAATTAAACAGAAGTAAAAGTAATGGCTTCCAAGCAAATATGAGTAAGTTTTATGGATAGTAGAAATTCTGTGGGAGTTTAAATTGTTTCCCTATGTCATTATTTCAAAAGATGACATTACACGAAGTTCAATGTTTTCTTCAGGATCACTTGCGACTCATCGTTGGAGAGCCCTTCCAGAGATAGCTGTGTGATTTGTGAGGTCTGTCCTTTAAAAGTAAGCGGCGAAACCCAAAATGCCTGCCGAGTATTTCCTGTGTCTTTACGGTGAATGACACAAGTAAGAAAGAAGTTGCTGACAGAGGAAAATGACTCAAAAGAACCAGGGCATTTCTTTATTAATACCGGATGGAAGAAGCCAGGCGGAGATGAAAGGCTGCTGGTGGAGGCTTCCCTGGACAGCAGCAGTGCAGAGGAAAGAGTTAGAATATTTATCAGTTGTAAAAGCCAGCCTATCGGCAAGAATGAAGTAACCATCCAGGGACAGCACAAGAAAATACAGTAGCATGCTGGGAACATTGTATGGTGACTAGCGTCCTTGGGCTGGCCAGGATCGTAAAATTCTCTGCAGCAGGCACCACGTTCCTCGCACTTCTGCCCTACACTGCCATCTAGCGGACAATGGTCTGCCGTTCCTTGGCGAATCTGCTTCAGAGGATGTGATTGATGGTCTGGGCTTAGGAGCTGAGACACAGACATTTGAGACACAGAGTTCTAACAGTCTGTGCTGGGAGACGGCCACTTATTGGTTCCCGGCTGCTTAGCCCTGAAAATCACACAGAAACTATATTATTAAAATTACCACCTGGCCCATTAGCTCTAGCTTCTTATTGGCTAATTCTTACATATTAATTTAACCCATTTCTAGTAATCTGTGTATCGCCAAATGGCTGTGCCTTACCGGGTAAAGTTCCCAGCATCTGCCTGCAGCGGGGCTACATGGCTTCTCTCTGACTCCACCCTCTTTTCTCCCAGCATTCAGCTTAGTTTTCCCCGCCTAGCTCTGTTCCCCTATAGCTCTGCTATAGGTACAAAGCAGTTTATTTATCATTGGTAATCACAGCATACAGAGGGAAATCCTACATCAAATCTGCAAGCTTCCCGACCACAGAGACCATCTTGTATGCAGTCAGTGAAGCAGAGCTAGGTCCCCATCGTCTTTGCTGACCTGGAGGGAAACATGAGTAGCATTTAGAGGTAACATCTCTTCCTAGCAATAATTAAAAATTCATAGGGATGGTAATTTTCCACTGAGTAGTCCTCCACAATTGATTATTAAGGTCTTTTCTCTCTTTGATTCTGTCTTTATTACTAACTCCACAAGTCTTTCATAAAATCTTTACATACTCTCGTGTGGGTTTTAAGGCAAAAAACCTGATCCTGAACCTATGAGCTTCATAGGTTCCCTGACTGTGGAAGGGACTTGGTGGATCCAGACATCAGTGGGTGGGCTGTGGCCAGCGTTCAGAACAGACTGGTGGGAAGAAAAGAAAGGATCTATTTTAATTCCCTACGTTACTCTGTTTCCCATTGTATGATTCCAATGACATGAGATTGGAAATAGTAAACCCACAGAGAGAAGCAGGGAAAGAATGAGGCCAGAGCCTGTGGGAAGGGGAGGTGGAGAGACGTCAGTCACTATGAAGTCCCAGTCAGGCAAGACAAGTGTCCTAGTCAGGATCACTGTTGCCGTGATGAAACACCATGGCCAAAATCAGGTTGGGGAGATACAGGTTTATTTGGCTCACACTTCCACATCATAGTCCATTACTGGAGAAAGGCAGGACAGGAACTCAAGCAGGGCAGGAACCTGGAGGCAGGAGCTGATGCAGAGGCCATGGAGGGGTGCTGCTTACTGGCTTCTTCTTATTTTGCTCAGCCTGCTTTCCTACAGAACCCAGGACCGCCAGCCCAAGGGAGGCTTGGCCTCCCCCATCAGTCACTAATAAGAAAATGCACAAACACCTCAGCCCTGTCTCCAGACCATCAGCCATGACAAATTGCAGTGTTAATTTGGGGGGGGGGCTTAGAATAAAATGTTTGGAATCTGTGCTGGCCAGTTTGATGTCAACTTGACATGAGCTAGAGTTACCAGAGAGGAGGGCACCCCATTTGAGAAAATGTTTCCACAAGACAGGAGGGCTGTGGGCAAGCCTGGGGGCATTTTCTTAATTAGTGATTGATGTGCAGGGCCTAGCCCATTGTGGGTGGGGTCACCCCAGGGCAAGTGGTCCTGGGTTTTATAATAAAGCAGGGTGAATAAACCATGAGGATCAAGCCAAGAAGCAGCTCCCCTCCATGGCCTCTGCGTCAGCTCCTGCCTTCAGGTTTCTACACTGCTTGATTTCGTGATGTGAGAGTGTAAGCCAAATAAACCCTTTCCTCTCCAAGTTGCTGTGGTCATGGTGTTTCACTGAGGCCATAGAAACTCTAACCATGACAGAAGTCATAATCACAGTAGAGTTTGACGATCCAAGCACTTTGACCTGAAGGAACCAGTTTTTCTTGAGTTGAAGCTTGAAGCCAGTATCTGTCTTTCATCACAACACAGCCAGTGCTTTCATGGAGCAGGACAAGAACTGTCCTTGCTAACCAGGCATGTAAAATCTGGTCACCACGAGCAGTCAGGTGGAGAACACTGCTTATGGTGAACAAGCCCCAGGGGAAGGGATTTTCTGCCTGAATAAATGAGTGGCAAACTAAAACTGTCCACTGGGGAAAGGGTATAAAATTCTGGAAGAAGGAAGAAGCTGGGATGGGAAATGGAGGTGAGCCTCAGCAACAGTTCCCCTTCCTTCCTCCTCCCCTCCCTCCCCTCTGCCTCCCCCCATCTCCCGGAACCTTTCTCCTGTTAGAGACAGGGTCTCATTACGTTGCTCAGGTTGGTCTTGAACACATGATCTTAAGTGATTGTCCTGTATTAGCCTACTGAGTAGTCACTAAAGGCATGTGCCACTGCACCTGACTTTTTCTAAAAATACAAAACCCAAATAACAGTTGTCATCTTGATTCAGCACACGCGTACACACACACACACACACACCCCTAATGGAACAAAAGTTTCATAGAACAATGTTTAACTGTTTTACAGACAACACATTCAGACATGTTCTATTCTGCCTTTTTATCACATCCACACATCCACACATCTGACAGTCAGGATAGTTGCTAAGCAGTGCATCCCTACATAGCTACATTATCCCGTCAACATCATAGTCTCTCACACTGGAGGCCAGCCTTGTGGGACCACTGTCCTCTCTCAGTACAGGACTTACTCTTTTATTGAAGCAGAGCAAATGTACAGGAAAGAACGTATGGGATGTGTAAATTTCCACACTGTAAATAGCTCATGTGATCTATGTCTTATGTTCTAGCTTACCTCATTTTTCTTGTAGCAAAATATTTATAGCATAGAATTTGCCCATTTTAGCAAGCTTTAAATATACAGTTCTGTTGCACTAAGAACATTCACTTTTTTTGGCCACCAGAGCTTAATCATTTTGGTAAACGGAAACTCTTTACCGACTGAACAATAACTCTCCCTCCGCTCTCCACTCCTCTAATTACCACCATTTTACTTTTGACCCTAGGGCAAACATTCACTCTAAGAATCTTCTATGAAAGGATGACACGTAGACACACGTTATCGATTTGTTATAGGCTTGGCATCAAACACCGCGTCTCTCAAGTTCTCTGTGTTGTGTCTCAAATCCCCTTCCTTTTAGGGAGGAAAAACATATCTCGTGTGTGTGTGTGTGTGTGTGTGTGTGTGTCTACATTTTATTTCTTCAGGCATCAATGGACACGTTACATGCCTCTGTTTCCCTTGGGTACTGTAACAAGGCCACTGTGAAGACGTGTAAGCAAACACCACAGCCCTGTGAGCTATCTGATGGCAAAGGAGCTCCCAGTGGGTGGACCTAACAGCTGCTTCCCGACAAAGGATCCAGTGGCAATAACTGTAGAAGTGGAAGTGCTGCCAGAGCTATTGGATTTGTTAGCTCTGCTTTTAGCAACACTGAGAACTGTTTAAACCCCGTGATCCCGCAGTCCCGAGTTTCCTACTGATGTTGGTATTGGGGCTCTCCTGTTGTTGCTCTGACCAGTCAGTACCTTCTGAGGAAAGATTTTAAAAGAGTTTCCCTCATTCCCACAAAGAACTCAAACTGGAAAAGGTTCATTTAGACATCAGGGAAAACTGGATGGCTTACTTACTAAGCACAGGAAATATCCCTTTAGGCTGAGAGCTATTGACGACACCTTTAAAAGTTTTGTCTGGGAGTACAACAGTCTTGTAGGTGAGTTTAGACATGAACACAAACTCTGTTTATTGTCGGTGCCCTCAAGCTTCATTTTGAGGTCAGTTCTTTCCACAAAAGCCCTGGATAGAGAGATTGTTCCCTATTGCCCTGGACATAAATGACCTGTGCTGCTCAACCATCCTGCCACAAATGAGCAATATGACTGACGACCACTTTGGTGACTATTAGTGACCAAGTCCTTGCTTCATCCCAGGTCTCCAGCGTCAACTTTATTTACCTTCTCTTGGGATTATTGTCTTATCCTTAAATAGTCTGATTAAAACCAACTACAATCAAGACATTACACATTGTGCACGTGTATTAAAATGCTGTACTGTTTTTGCATAATTACATATAGCTACACATATATACATATATATGTATGTATGTATATATATATATATATATTTAACTGTGGTTCGGCAGGTAGAGTGCTTGCTGCCAAGTTCAGTCCTTGGGACCTACATGGTAGAAGGGGAGAACCAACTCATGCAAGCTGTCCTCTGACTTTCATATGTATACTGTGGTAGACACACGTGCACATGTGTATGCATGTGATCACACACACACACCCTCAAGCAAATATTTAAAAATGTATAAAGGAATATATGCAATATGCCAGTTACTAGTTAAGTGATTTAAGTTCCGAGACGTCACAGAGTAGGTGCAGTGTATTTCAGAGTCAGATTTTGAGACCAAGTTCGCAGGCATGGTATTGATTAGGGATCGATATCTGTGGAAAGGAGGTGAAGGAAACAGACCTCTTAGGGAGAAGTTGACCTACAGTACAGACCAATAATGTTGCCCTTGCAGAGGGTTCTGGAATGCAAATGGCCTGCAAGAATGGCCCCTTGATGCTTGGCTAAGGCACTACAGACATTCAGTGGTGTGGCTCACAGCAGGAAGACCATGCAAGACGCACTGGAGCAGGGCTGCTCCCTGAGTGAGACACAAGTGGAAGTGTCTCCAGATTCTAACACAGTCCTTCCCCAAGAGAGCTAAAGGGAGTGGTCTCCTAGCCCTACCTGCAAGAAGGATGCCTTCTTTTTGCAATGTACTTGAAAATCCTTAAAGTACATGTGCCTGCTAGCCAGGTGCAGTAGTAATCTATTGCTGTGTTACAGACTTCTCCAAACTTAGTTATTTAGAACAATAAGTATGTATTGCGATGTCTGAGGAATTTGGAAATGGTCAAGACATGAGCTGGATTGCAACCACCAGAAGCCCTAAAGCATGCTGGGACATCTGTCACCAAGATGGTACACTCCAGTGGCAAAATTCCTCAATACCTCAATGCCTACTGGCAGGAGGCCTTGGCTGGGCTGCAGCGGTATGTTTGCAGGCCACTTGCACGTCACTAGGACGTTGTAGGAGACTCTTCTTAGTGATCCAAGAGTAAGATGGGAGCCACATTGTCTTCTCAGACCACCCTCAAATGACTTATCTGTGCCTCATTCCATTCATTAGAAATGAGTCACTAAGTTCAACTCACATGTGAGAGGCAGGGACAAGGTCCCACAGCACACAGGATAATCAACAATATTGTAGACAGTTATAAAAACTACCCCAATTTGCCAATAACCACGAATTATTTTTATTTCTCCCAAATGCAAAATATACTCAGCCCCCAGGCCTCCCAGAGGCCGCGTCCCTGTAAGGCATCCGCACCGGCTCGAGATGTTGACACTTTATTAATTCCCGGGTATGGAAGCGGCTCCTTGGAAACAGTCGAGCTCGGCTGCACAAACACTGTAGCTGTGAGTCTGAAGGCGCGCGAGTGCACAGCAGAGCCAGCGCTACAGCTACTGTCTGTTCTGTCAAAGCTCAAAAAGGGAGAACCATGGCCCTCACATGACCATGAAATCAGCACATGTCCACTCTTTATTCCCTGATGACTCGTCTATTGAAATGGTAAAAACTGCTTCAGAAAGCATTTCAAGGAACTGAGTGCCCACCAGAAAATTTAAAAGGACGTCTGAATTAGATGGTGACGTCAATGCAAAACTGTATGTCTTTAGGGATAACAGGATCGTAACTTTTATGATACTCTTTTCCATTAGACAGAAATATGTAAGGGGATGTAAGTTCACTATGCTGAAGAGAAATTCAAATAGTAAATATCAGGCTGGAGAGATGGGTCAGTGGTTAAGAGTACTGGCTATTCTTCCAGAGGACCCAGGTTCAATTCCCAACAGCCATCATGGTGGTTCACAATTGTTTGTCACTCTGGTTCCAAGGGATCCAACATCCTCTTCTGGCCTTCTAGGGAGAAGGCACATGCTTCACAGACAGCATGCAGACACCCCCCCCACACACACATACATACATAAAGCACATACAAAAAATAAAATAATAGTAAATATTAAAGGCAAGCACAGGGGCATTCTCCTAGAGAAATAACTTTCCCTTTGTGTGTGTGTGTGTGTGTGTGTGTGTGTGTGTGAGAGAGAGAGAGAGAGAGAGAGAGAGAGAGAGAGAGGCATGTTCATATTGTTCAGGTTTTTGTGTACACATGTGTGATGGATTGAATGAGAATGGTTCCCATAGGCTCTGATGTGTGAATACTTGATTCCCAGGTGGTGATGGTGTTTGAGTAGGGTTCAGGAGGTGTAGCCCTGCTGGGGGCAGTATATTATTGGATCCAACCTTTGCGGCTTCAAAACCACAGGCCTTTTACAGTTCACCTTCTCTGCTTCCTGCTTTGCGTTCTAGATGTGAGCGCTCAGGTGTTCCCGCCATCGTGTCTGCCACCTGCTGCCAGGCTCTCCTGCCATAATGGACTCCTGTCCCTCTGGAACAGTGAGCTCAAACAAACTCTTCCCTCTGTACGTGGCCTTGGTTGTAGAATTCCATCACAGCAACAGAAAGCAGCTAAGGCATCATGCATGCAGAGGCCAGAGGTAGATGTTGTCTTCCCTCTCACTCACCATCTTGTCTGCTGGACATGGTCTCCCACTGAACCTGAACTCCACAACTCAGCCACACTGGCCCGCCAGCGAGCCCCAGGACCATCCCATCCCCACTTCCCAAGCACTGGGATCACAGGTGTGCACAACTGGGCTCAGCTTTTTTTCTATTTTAAATCAGATCTTCACGCATGGGTGGCAAGCACCTTGCCAACTCAGCTATTCCCGTGCCCTCCATGGGCTTTATACATAGCGTCCCATGGGTTGAAAGGGCCTTCAGACTCTGTATTGAGTTCCTTGGAATACATTTGTTTTGAGGAACTGAGCTGATGCTTATGAACTCAGTTTCTAAGGATGCCCACCACTGCGCTAGTCCCAAGCAGGCAGCAAGGGTTGTTAATACCGTAAGCTTCCAATTTCCTTTCTGACCTCTGCATTGAACATGAAAAAGTTGCTTGCAGAAGTTTAAAAGCATATCTAGCATGCTTCTAAAAAGTCCCAAACTGATCTTTTTTTTTTACAAAAAAGAAAAAGAAAAAAGCTTTCCCCCCCCAAATAGATCTTCAAAGATAGAAAGGAGAGCAAATACTAAAAATACCATTTCCCAATTAGCGGTGGTCAAACAGATGTGCGAAGATAGCTCCAAGTAGCACTGTGAAGCAAGATGAACTCCCAAGCACGGGGAATAATGAGAGACAGACGCCAACATGCACTTAAGATATGGGAACCACTGTTGAATAGGAAATCCATGGCCCCTGGTAGACTCCAAGGCAGGGATTATGGTCTTGCAGCTCTGTGGGACCTGTAGAAGTGGAGGAGTTGCTCCTGGAAACATTCGCATCTCCTTTCCCACACAAGATATGGGCACAGGATCCCCAGAGAAAGCCACACGTCTGGACCCCCATCAAGACGATGGCATGGGCGGTGAGACCAGAGGTTCGTATTCTGAGCAGCCCGGAGGCAGGCGGCTCATCAACTCCTTCTCAGCCGTCAGGGACTTGGGTTTTCTCCACGAGTACAGAAGAGCCGCCAGTGAGCTACAGCCTGATGAGTGGGCACGTGGTAACACGGTCAGGCCTCAGGCCGTGAGGCTCATCCCGCTGGCCCTGGTCCAGCCAACCAGCTGCTCCTCCTCCCTGGACACTTGGGCGGCTTCTCAGCCAGCTGGACGGGAGGCTGGTGCCAGCCCCGCCTTTCCCAGCAGGAGGGTCCGGAGTGACAACTGTTGTGGACTCAGATCTGTGCAGCTAGCCAGCCTGAGCCGAAATGACAGACCGCTCCTCACTGCTGTGCCAGTGTCCTTTTGTCATTGACTCTGATGTGCCCTTTCGTTAAAAACTCGGGTTCCTTGCCTCTCTTTCCTAAACTCCGTACATTTACCTGGTGCGCTGTCTGAGCAGAGCTGGCAACAGCTTCATCTGCTCCATTGTGCTGGGTAACCAGAGCCTGAAACCCTGTGCCCACCGTCTCCAAGCACCAACCAAGACCCATCTGTCTCATCTGTTCCATGTTCATCCCCTGTGGTTGTTTAATCTTGGGAACTTTCGTGCAAATCATACATTTTCTTTCTTTCTTTTTATCTCCCACTCTTTATTAACCTATTTCTGTCCAACTCTTCTTGGGGTACCCCATTTATTCCAAAAAAACCTCAAATAGTCCCTCTCCTCAGACCCCGTACCTTGCTCTTCCCCATGCTCAGACTGTTCTTCCTTGTCCCTGTCCTGCTAAGATCCGTCATGCTCAGTGCCTACCAGGGGGTCAGATATGAGTGATGTGCATGGGGACAGTGTGAGGCTACAACGGCCTGCCACGTCTGTCACCACCAGAATCCTGCTGGCTTTGGGGGGTCAGTAGTGCGGTGACCGTTCACCTTGATTCCTTAACTCATCCCAGGAGAAGCAGCCCACCCTCATCATCTGCCTGGTGATCTGTTTACCACGAATCCTAAACAGCTGTACTGTAACACACATCAGGTCAGACTCTAGCTCCTTCTTGACTGGCAATTCAAGGCTGGCCTCATTCTTTGGCAGGGTCCTGTTAGCTGCCCTCTTCCATGGGAAAACACATTTGTTTGCAAATATGAACATCCGGGTTTCTCTTGGGCCCTGGGGAACCTCGCTTCCATCTTGAGAAGCACTGACATAGAACTAACCACCTTGGGAACTGAAGCAGCTGTAGTTTTACAACTTGAATGCATAAGGATTCCATGTGAAAATATGCACAGATAAAGATGACATGGAACAGAATGACCCCTTGTAGAGTTTGAGTGTCTCCCTTTAGAGAAAGAAAATATAGCCTAAAGGGGGGGAAACATCTCATGAATACTTGGGGAGAATCAAGGGAAGTTTGGAAAATGGAACCGACTGACTGGGAGTGAATCCATGTGATCTTTTTCACCACTGAATGAAGCAGAAACCTTGGCAAAACTCCCATCTGAATGCACCTTCAAAGTGGCCGTTCATCTATTTTCATCGAAAATTGTGTGGTGCCAGCTAGCATGCCCCGAAGGCATTTGCGCCTACTTTAATAGTTTACACATGTGCTTTATGATCTGTAACTAAGCATGCTCAGGGGTGGGCACCTTAGTGAGCAAACTTTGGAGTGGGCCAAGCCCTGCACAAATATGTGTGGGCTCCCTAAATAGGATTCCCTGCTTCCTCTTTTGGAGAGCGTTGTTTTGTGGGTGACTGCTGTCGTGACTCCTGTCCTGCTCTTGCCTGCTGCAGGTCGCCGGTCTTTCCCTCTGGACTGCACCTGTTGTGGCTTTGCATTCACCAAGATTCACCCATTGCCTTCAGTTACAACCTCGCTGTGTCAGCTACAGCTATTAGATGGAAGCAACCACATGCACCTTATAGGATTGCTGTGAAGAATATATAAAAATCCTCACACAGACCTGGTCTGGTGTCAATGGGAAAGGTGTGGGAAGTGTGGATTTGCCAGCTTCGTGGTGCCCGGAGGCATTTGACCTCTGTCCCCAAAGCCAGTGTGGGATATTCATGTGGCATATGGACCATGTTAGTGTTAGGAACTCAGAGAAGTTAGGCATTATTCTTATGGGGGATGAGGTCCTAAAACAGTGATACATCTTTTAGACTAAGATAAATGGCGCTGATCTTTAGTAATGTCTTTTTAAAGAATTTCTCTTTAAATAAAGTGGGCCTTTGAAACAGATACCATGAAAAAAAAAAACCCTTGCGCTCATTAAAAAAAAAAATGTTGGTGTGCACAGTGGGAGGGGCAGTCTGTGGTCTCATGCTACCACCTGAAGGCAAGCAAAGTGCATTCACTTGGAGGAAAATAGATTTTCCCGGGAAGATTCATTTCCTTCCCCTACCACTGGATGGTGAGAGAAGCATGCTAGATCACTGACAATATGCCTGCCCATCATTTTTGCAGCTCGTCTGCTGCGGGCCTGCTCTATTTATTTATTCTAAGCTGTTTTTCCCGACCAACAGACACCTCAAAAGACACCCAACACACCATTTCTGTTGTTGCTTGTCCCTTCCTGCCTTTCTGTTTTCAGTTACTTCCCGACGGGCTGACCCGTCTCAGGAAATGCACAGAAAGGCCTACAGAAATACCAAATCTTCTGTATTACACACATGCTATGTTGTCATGCTTGAGACTTGCCTGTCTTTTAAGACTCCCAAGTAATCCTGTCAAACTCAGTCACCTAAATGTATTTCATGGCTTCTGGGATTATACTTGACCTGTGGGGATGGTGGGTGGGAGCAATCCAGTCATTCAGTCTAGGAGTGTGGCTTAGCCATCACACAGCCCTGGTTTCATCTAAGATGTAATACAGTCAGAGTGACTTCAGCCAGGTCGTTTAATCTTTCTGGGCTTCTAACTGTACACTCTAAAGGGTGACAGACAGTTGCGTAGCTGGCATTCATGGAACTTAGCAGAAGTACAAGTGGCCAGTGCTTCTTGTACCCTGCTCTCCCGAGCAGGAAAAGAACTGCATCTACCAGTGCGGGGAAAGAGAGACAGGTCCCAGCCAGCTTGTAACAAAGAGAAGATGGCTCCTGGGATTATGGTACCATCTGTATTAACTCACAGGGCTCCACATGCAAGAAACAGTAACTCAAATACTGCCAAATAGGTGCCCGATAGGTGGGGGAGAGAAAGCCCGAGCCATGATTACTACCAAGTGAGACAAAGAGTTCACGGTCAGCTTTTCTTTGACATAGCTTCTCACTGTGCAGCTCAGGCTGGCCCACCATTCACTACGAAGCACAGGCTGGCCTCGAACTCAAAACCCTTTTGCCTCATACTCCCAAGTACTGGGATTACAGATGTGCGCCATCATGCCTGGTTCCTCACAGGTAACTCTTGAGTGCTTCATCTTTGAGAGGCTCACAGCCAGGCAGAGGAGTGACCACGGCTCAGATGAGAAGCTGTCCAAATGGTTGTGGCATTCCCAGGCTAGGCCTGGTGACACGGGGACGAAGAGAGACTCAAGCAAAGCTGCCTGCTCCTTTGTGCTGTGGTGCTGACTGGCTCCAATCTGGGCTTGATGGCTTCAGTATGGTGATGATTGGCATGAGTGCCGAGGAGCCCTTAGGAGAACCTGTGGATTATGTGGATTTCCCATGTGGTCAAGAGGTTTTTGAACTGGATGCTGCAGATGACTGTAGTGAGGGACTTGTCTAAAGATTATGAGGTGTGCTTTTAGAACAAAGGCTGTGGCATGGAAGAGGGGCTTAGCTAAAGGCCCCTCTTACTTCATTGCAGATCCAGTGTCACTCTGTATTGCCTAGGGCCTTTAGGCATGAACCTTGTTCCTTCTAAAGCAAAGCTGATGGTAGACAGAATTCTCAGCAGCCCCCAAGGCTCTCACCCCTAGTGTATGTGCCCACACAAGCTCCTCCCTGGGTGTGGGAGACCTGGGACTGTGGTGGGGTGTAGTACCTGTGGTGATCTTGCACACAATGGCAAAGGTGATGGATACGTAGATGTAATTAAGAGATTGAATCAATGGACGATGACTTCATAAAGGGGAAATGATCAGGTGACTCATTAAAGAGGACCCAGATCCAGTCCCAGCTGATACATCTACAACACAACTCTTGAGCCTAAGGCTCAGGGGTCATAGCAGAAGAGGGGGGCAGAAGGATTACGAGAGCCAGAGGAATGGAAAGTTCGTTGTAAGATTAAGTCTTCTGAAAATGTCTGAGAAAGTATAACTGTGAAGTCTCATCAACATGGCCATCTAAACACGGCTTGAACAAATAAGACACCAACAGACATGCTCACATGGAAGAGCATGGGTCTCTAGTTTTAGACAAAGAACTTCAGGCAATTAAGGAATTCAAAGAGTGGGAAAACTAGTTTTCCCCAGGGAAGAGCCCACAGCAACTGTTTAACCAACACCAAGTGTTCAATCCTAAACTCACATGCATAAAGGTAACATTATATGAACCAAACAGGGTGTATTTCTATATTTAGGAATACATAAGCAGCAATTAAGGAAAAAGAGGCCTGTGTGAGACAGCACAGTGGTCAGGGAGCGCACGGTGGGACAAAGCTGCTTGTTCCGTGGCTGGGATGTGAGAAAGGAGGGGAAAAAGCAAACAAGTCCCGTTAAAGCTTCACCACCTCCAAATGCCACCATTGGCTCCAGATCCAAACTGTCATGCCTGGAGCATTCAGGGCCATGGAGACAGAGTTTTCTCTACCACTGCAGACCAAACGTGAGAGGTTATTTCCTTATTTTCTTCTGCTTCTAGCTCATATCTTAAGTATTTAGTATGAAGATTATGAGACTAAGCAGGTCTTTGACTTTGCCTCAGGGTCCCCCAGATATGTCCTCTGTCCTGAAGGTTGAGCTTATTGGGTGGACTTGGCCTGTGTGAGGCATTTTGTTCAAACAAACCATTACCGAGCATATCCTGGGAAGCGCATGTGAAATGCAATCAGAAAGTCAATGAATTCTTTTTGCTTTGCTTCTCAACATTTCCATCCCCTGTGGACCCCCCCTCCTGCTCTTGCCCTGGGGCCCCTGTGCTCTTTCTCTGTCTCATCTCTCCTCTCCCTCCTCCATCAGCGACTGCTGCCTGTTAGTAAGAGACCTGAGAGTGCAATCTCTTTTTTTCCATCCCAAGGGCACTTGCTTTTTAAAGCTTTTTCTACTGCCCTGGATCCAAATGTCCTTTGCTCTTTGTAAAAAGCACAATTAGTCTCAGTGGCACTGATGGAAGAGATCGGAACTCTCTAGAAATCATGACACTACTGTCTCTTTCTGAGTGTGGGGATCCTGAGGCCAAAGCTCAGGCATACCAGGGGTGGTGGCAACTTCGTGGGTATCAGTTTGAGCACACAGAAATCTCCTGTCATTCCAGAGTGACCTGTTGAGGGAGGTATTCATTGCATCATTCCATAGTGGCCTGTTGAGGGAGGTATTCATTGCATTTAAAGGGAAAAGAAGCAAAGCCAGTGAGATATGCAAGATGTGTTCAAGGTGAGCGCAACATTGCCCATTGCAACTACCCCCACCAAGGCTCCAAGGATACTGCTAGACTCATATGTGGAACTCTCTGTTGCTTCTGTGTGTGTAATTATTTGCTCTATTCATATTGTTTGCACCAAAATCTTTCCCACACAGTTTCTCATAACAACCATGAGCAGCTTATGAATTTGGGATGCGATCCCAGAGGACTGGTGATATTTCACAACTCACTCATCTAAGATTCAGGGACGCGTGTGTCCTTTCCAATGTAACAATGCAGTTGAGGCAGAATAGGGCCTAGAACTCAGTCCTTCTGAGGGCATGCCTAATCCGACTTCCAAATCTGTCACCCTGCCTCCCTGAGGACCTGGCTTCCTTTGGCTAGGTTTCAAATGCTGTGGCATGCACAATTAGGTACTTAATAAATCCCTTGCAAAGCTAGCATTTCCTGAAGTTAAAGTAATGGTCCGTGTGAACAGTATAAAAATAATTGAACCAAAAGAACAAAAATACAATGCAAAATCATCAGAGGCTTGAGGTATCACCCAGACAAGAGGAAAAAATAATAGAGAAGAGAGGAATGCTGGAAACCTAAGATCAAAGCAGACCCAGTGAAAAGAGAGGAAAATGGCTTTGTATTGTTTTGTTTCTCTCTTCAAACAAATTATCTCCTTTAGTCCTCAGACAAAAATCTGTGAAGTAAAATCTCCATGTGTTGTGAGATATCTGTACCCTGTGTGAAAATGTATTGCTGTGATTGGTGTAATAAAAAGCTGAATGTCCAATAGCTAGGCAGGAGATACAGGCAGGACTTCCAGGCAGAGAAAGAACCCTGGGAAGAAGGCAGAGTCAGTCGCCAGCCAGACTCAGGAAGCAGCATGAGCAGTACAGAGAGATGAGGTAACAAGCCACATGACAGAACATAGATTAAAATAAATTGGTTAATTTAAATTACAAGAGCTATTGGGGCAAGCCTAAACTAAGGCTTAGCTTTCATAATTAATAAGTCTCCATGTCATTATTTGTGAGCTTGCAATGCAAAGAAAAATCCAACTACATCTGTGAGATCTTTTTCCCCGCTCTTCTAACACCATACAGTTGCTAACACAGAGAGTCACATTTGAGGCTGCACTTCTGATTCCGAGCACTGACCTCTGTTAGTTGTTGGTTTCCTCCCTGTTGCTGGGGAAGCTCTGCCACAGTTACACCCCTAGCCCAAGACAGAATTCCTCCCAGAGCAGAACCTAGATCTTTCTCCAGGACACTAAGTAGCTCCAGGTCCCTGAGTTCTATCTAGACTGTTCTTTGATCGCAAACATGATCCACATCGGGGTTTCTCCCTCTGAGCTGATTCTAGAGGGACGTCAACATGAGAGTCATGGATATGAATTCGAATCCGTGCTATTATTTGTCACCTGTGTGGATTTAAGCACGGCATTCTTTCTTCAACTTGGCTTTGCCATGAGACTGCAATGCATGTATGGATTACCTTGAAGATTAAATGGGATGTCAGCACTGTGTTAGAAAACATTCTGCAGATGTGGTCATTGCACTGTGCCGAGACGGAACTGGTTTTTCCCTCACTTACCTAGAACAGAGTGTACTAAGTCAGACTTTCCTGAGCGACATAGTGGCACCATCATACCAAGAGAGGAAGGGGCATCGTATTGGAGGAGTGGACTATGATTAGACAATAGTGCTTTGAGGCCCCCAATAACAGCCATCCTCCCCCACTCTGGGAGGCACACCAGAGACTAGGTTTTCATATAGCCAATGATTTGATAATTTGTGCTAAATATTGAAACCTCAGCAAAACTTCGGGCCTCTTAGCTGTCACCCCCAGTGTCACTGAACACATCAGTGTGACAGGAGAAGGAGGCCCTTTAGTTCTGTGGGGAGAAGCGTGGAGGATCCAGCTTTGGAGCCTCTTTGTTCCTTTGGCCATAAAACTGAAATCCTAATCCTAACTCCACAGAGGACTTGTGTTATGCGAGTCATTGTGAGAGCTGATAGGACAAGGGGCCATGCAAACCTGATGCCTGTGTTTGTTTACTTACTGCAGTGGAATTGCCCTCGAGCCCAGACGCCTCCCCTGTGCTGGGATTTCACGCGTGACCACTCTACCCAGTTTTGCACTGTGCTTTAACTCTTTATTCAGCCTGCTAACCAATGTCTTCTGAGGCCCACTCTCAGAAGCTGCTTCTGCCTTGTGTGCCTTTTTCCTCACTTTTGTCTCGGAACCTCAGCCACTCTGCAGCTTCTGTCCCTGGTTACCCTCCATGCTGCTATCTCCTGCTCCTATGACAACTCTTCCTTCCCCTAAATTCTGTCTTATAATGTGTGTGTGTGTGTGTTTCCTCTGAAGATTTTTGTGGAGAGTTTCTTTGAAGCATTCCTGTGGTTTGTAACAATTGAGCAGTTTCCTCTTTCAGGTTTTCCTGGGAGAAGTTGCAGAATGGCTGTGGAAAGGAATCACGCCCAAGTGGCCTGTGGGTCTCTGTCACAGCTAGGCTTTCCTCAGGGACACTCATGCTGTGCAACACTGACAGAATGCACGCTCCACACCAGTCCCGGCTCCCTCACCAGGTAGTCGGTCACAGGGCCTGGGGTGAGGCTGGTGGGATGCTCCTTGACACTGAGCAGAGGAGATCGGATGCCAGAATGGTCCAGACAGTCCCCAGAAAGATGGCGTAGCTCAGATGTGAAGTGTATGCTTATCATCCCTGGGATTCTAGCCTGGGTGCCCAGTATCAAGATGCACGCACACACACATACACACGAATGCCCCCAGTCCTTAGGGCATTCACACTTACCATCTGTCCGCCTTGAGTCTCTCAGTTTTACATGCACTTCCTTGTTGCACATGTTTGATGACAACACTCTTGTGACAAAAATCAGAAGGATGGTCTGTTCCAAAGACTTTACAGCTATCTCCTTAAACAATTAAATGCTACTTTTTAGTCCTACCTTGTAAAGTCTTTCCTTCCTGCCTTCCTTCTTTCCTGCCCTTCCTTCCTTCCTGCATGACTGAATGTACACTTATATGTGTTGTGTGTACATATAAGTGCATTTACTTATGTGTGGGTGCACACACGCACATGTATGTGAAAACCAGGGGTCTTTCTTAATTACTCTTCACTCTGTTTACTGAGGCAGGGATCACTCCCTGATCCCAGAACTTACAGATTTGGCTAGTCTAGCCAGCCAGCTCCCCTACCTCATAAGTGTTTGAATCACAGGAATGGGGGGCTTGCCTGCCTGGATTTTATGAGTGCTGGGGATCCGAACTCAGGCTTCATGCTTGTGCAGCAAGGTCTTTATCCATTGGTCCATGCCCCAGCCCTTCAGCATTTTTGACTTAGCCTGTATCTAACCTTCTCTTTTAAGTTAGCAGGATGCACCAGGCATAACTATTGAGACAAAAGGTCAAAAATAAAAGCAGACTTCTCCCCTTTCTATCAATCAGATCCTAACTGCTTAGAGCCTGACCCAGGGACTTGTGGTGCCTAATACAGTCAGAGCCTAAACTCCAATGCCCTAGTGCCTGAGGGAGGAAGAATGAGGCTGAGTATCACTATCTTGTGATAGTGAGCTGCCCACCTCTCCTCTTTTCAAATAAGACCCCCCCTCAAATGTCCTTTGAGGTAAGGCCCAGGAGGGGAAGCCAGGTAAAGTCCCCTAAACACTGTAACAGGACTCCATTCTCTCACAAGAGTGCAACTGTCTCTCCTTCGGAGAATTCACCTCCTGTGTTCCCCCCATATCTCTGCTTTATTAAACATTTACACCAAAGGCACCTTAAGCTCACTCTTCTGGACAAGCCCAGCACCTTTGGGTGAGTGAAGCTCCTCACCCTTGCCCAGCACACCTCAGCCTGGCTATGCTTGCCCAGCTCCGGTGGTCTGGGCTACATTTAAAGGCTGCCTGGCTCTGCTGCTGAGCTAGCTGCATGACTTCAAATGACTGCATGGGGACCCGGTCCTCAGGGATTATCATGCTGTTTTCTGCAGAAATTATGTGGGGATTGATCAAGAAAGTCTACATAAGCACTAGACTAAGAGCCTGGCACATCAAGCATTTGAAAATTTCCAGGGTAAAAAAGAAATAGCCACCAAATAGACAGAAGTTCCCAGAATGGGTGATTGGCTTGTGAGTGTGTCCTGCTCAGTAGCCATGCACTGAGTCATTTTGGGGATGGAGCAGGATGACCCACCTCACCCTGGGACACCGGGCAGTGTTAAGGTCTGTGAAAGTCATTCTTCCTCCCTTCTGCTCGCCCCCCTCCCATCTACTCATGCACCTGCACACCCGCGTACCTAACTTTTGACTTTCCCATCTCAACCCCAGTGTCACTCTTATAAACCTTATAAGCCACCCTAATTGCTCTCTTGGCTCCTCAAACTTCCCCAACCTTTACAGCATTTTGACACTACCCTGAAACTCCCACCGTGGTCCTGCATCTCTTCCACCTTTCCTTAGGTCAATGCCCTGCTTATTTATCTGAGGACAGATAAAGGAATATCATGAGGGTAGGAACTTTGTGTGACTCTCAGCCACAAGCCCGAAGTTAACATGGCCCCTGCCAGACACAACAGCAGTGCTCTCTCTCTCTCTCTCTCTCTCTCTCTCTCTCTCTCTCTCTCTCTCCCCATATTTGTGTGTGTATAAATGTGTATGTATGTATACACACATATATATGCATATGTGTGTGTGTGCACATGTTTGTGGGGTTTTTGTTTTGTTTTATTTTTAGCTACAGTTTGATACAGCCCAGGCTGGCCTAAAATTTCTTTGTAGCGGGGCAGGGGGATGACTTTGAAATTCTGATCTTCCATGCCGACCTCCCAAGTGCTGGGGTTACAGAAGTGCTCTCCCTGTCAATTTCTCCATAAATATTTGATGCATGAAAAGTAGAATGCATTTGGTTTCCACTGAACCATTTGTTTTCTCCATTCAGTAGGAATCTGTTTTGATGTTTAGGGGCTAGATAATAAGATTATTTCTTGAACACACATGAGAATGAGAAAATCAATATGCAGCAATCACAGGAGGAAATATGTATCTGCCTCTGGAGCCTTTTGATAAACTAAAATGGTTTAGCTCTTCTCGTACTAGACTCTCATGCATAAATAATCCCTGTGCTTTTACTCTTGGGCCAGTAAAGGCCCACACGCATTTGCTGTTCCACCATCGTGCCGTCTCCATTTCTTAAGTGTATTGTGAAGGATAAATCTAGAGAGGGGAGCTGAAGTGTTGGGCATTTTGAACCCCTGAAGTGTGGCCCAGGTAACTTCCCCTCTTAGTGCACCCTTCTGCATTTCTATTATGGCTTCAAATTTCCCGGTTCTCCCACCAGATTGCTTGTATTAATGTAATGACTTTTCCAAAGGTCTCTCAACCTTGCTCATTTCATGACCATGTAGCAAAACAACATATTATGGGAGAAGTGTTTTATGTTCATATATAAAGAAGAGAGTTGAATCCCTGTTCTTTTTAGTTTTCCACTTATTTATTTATTGTGTGTGTATCTGTCCGCAGGTACAACATTCATGTGGGGGTCAGAGGAGAGTCAGGAAACGGTCCTCTCCTGACACCTGTGGGATCCAGACTCAGGTTGTCGCCTGCACAAGCAAGTCCTCTACCCACCGAGCAATCCCTCCAGCCAGGTTTCCTTTTTCAAAACTGTGGTAGAATATACATGGTATAAGCTCATAGGGAGTGGCACTATTAGGAGGTGTGGCTTTGTTGGAGGAAGTATGTGACTGTGGAGGTGGGATTTTAGGTCTCATATATGCTCAAGTCACTCCTAGTATCTCAGTTCACTTCCTGCTCCTTTCAGATCAAAATGTAAAATTCTTAGCTCCCTCTCCAGCACCAAGTCTACCTGCATGCTGCCCTGCCCCACCATGAAGATAATGAACCTTTGAACTGTAAGCCATCCCATTTAATGTTTTCCTTTATAAGAAAAAGAAAGAATATACATGGTATACAGCTGACCATCCAAAGTGTTCGTTAAGTGTAGCTCATGGGCTTTAAGGACCTTTATACTGCTGTGCAGGCATCACCACTGTGCAAGTCAAGAGCATTTTTTGTCTTTCCAAATAGAAACTCTTCTGCCATTAAACACTAACTCCCCACTGCACCCAGCCCCTGGCAATGAACATGCTTCTCCTGCCTTGTGAGTCTGACAAGATGGTAGCTTCCTCATCTAAGGGAAATTATGTAGCATTTTCCCTCTTAGACAGTATATTTCAATTGCCATAATGTTGGAATGTATCTACTATGTTGTGTATGTGCCAGAGTTCCCTATTCTTTTTGAGTGCTGAATTGTACTATATGGTGTGCTCGGTCTCCATTTTCTAGGTGTGTACAACCTGTAGAGCACGGGCAGTATGCAAGCCAGGCTAGCTGTGAATACAGCATAAGATTATTTTTATGTGTGTGAGTTTGTGTGTGTGTATGTGCATGTGTGTTACTGGATTGTGCAGGTTTCAAGCATGAACTTTGTAGGTGACAACATTGTGTTCCAATGTCACAGGTTGGCACACATGGTTCCATTATCTGTTGGCAGACACAAACTTCTCCTCCTGTTGATTCTTTTGAATGATATTGTTGCGATCAAGAAGGCACAGTTACCCGGTTGAGACCCTGTAGTAACGATCTTGGATATGTCTAGATCACATGGTAATTTTAGGTTTAGTATATTTATTTATTTTTGTCTGAGCAAAGGCAGGCATGTGTGTGCTGTGGCACACGTGTGGCGATCAGAAGACAGTTCTCAGTACTCCCCTGCCACTTTGTAGAATCTAGAAGTCATACTTGTGTTATCAGACCCATGTGCAAGCAACTCTACCTAATGAGCCATCTTGCCAGCCTATGTTTAAAACTGTAATAACTGTTATATTTCCATGGTGATGGGGCCATTTTAACTTCCCCATTGGTGTATGAGGATTCCAGTTTGCCCACATCCTCACCAACATGTTACTGTTGGTAGGCAAAACCACCAGAGACCATCGCATGTATACTCTTAAAGCTGAAGAGAAAGTCTTTGTTGCTGGTCAGCGTCTGCATAGGGAACTTGTCCGAATCATGCATCCCGAGTCTCACAGTCCTTTGTCTCTTCTGCACAAAAACTACATCCTGGTTGGCAAACTTCAGTTAGCAAGAAGCAGAACTGCAGAAGCTAAAGAGAAAGGTTAGTACATGAAGGGACCTTCCTGGAACAATGGACTATGTCTTTGTTCCTATTTTCAGAGGCATTGGGGTTTACATGCTGGGTTTTAAGGTCAGAATGGTATTTCTAACACAGCATCAGTTCTGCTAAGGTCTGGGGGGGCCTGTTACATTTTTTAAACCACAACCATCCCAATGGATCTTCAGTGAGTTTTCTTCTTTGTTAAGATTCCATGGCACCTGACTTTTCGATAGAGCTCGCAGACTTCCTATTGGAAAGACTCCGTACCCCCATTTCAGCCTGGCTGTGAGGCTTCAGTGAGGCCTTTGCTAAGCCACCTTCCTAAAGATAAGCCACACTCATCTCTCCTGGGAGACGTGGCAAAGTGCAGCTGCTCTCAGAGTGACCCTTATGTCAAATCTAGATGCTCTATTCTCAGAAATGACTTCACCAATCAAAGTCCGCACTAAGGATGAATCTTCAATGGCAGTTCTTTGAACACTTGGACCTTGGAAGGAGTGGCCTTAATTGTGTACATTAGGTGTCACTCTGAGCCCCACTGCCTATCCTTCCTGGACTACAGTAGACAGAATAATCTTCCCCAAACAGTGGCTATGTCCAGTCAACAGGGAAACAGGCATGGCATTCATTTTTGGTGGAACAGCTCAGGAGCCAAGTGATCATCACATGTTTGAAGTGTCGGTCACAAACCCATGAAAGACTGTGATTAAGAGTCAGCTGGCAGGGACTGGAGAGGTAGCTCAGAGGTTAAGAGCACAGGATGCTCTTCCAGGACCTGGGTTCAATTCCCAGCACCCACATGGTGACTGGCAAACTATCTATGAGATCTGGTGCCCTCTTCTGATGTTCAGGCCTACATGCAGGCAGAACACTGTATACATGAGAAATAAATGAATCTTTAAAAAAAAGAAAGTCAGTTGGCTGGGTGGTGGTGGCACATGCCTTTAATTCTAGCTATCGGGAGGGAGAGGCATTCGGATCGCTGTGATTTCAAGGCCAGCCTGCTCTACAGAATGGGTTCCAGGACAGCCAGTGCTGTTACATAGAGAAACCCTGTCTCAAAACACAAAACCAAGAAGCAAAACAAGAGTCAGCTGGGCCTCATGTCCTTCCAAATAAAGGATGCCACCATTACATCATCCATTAGATCATGTTCTGAAACTGGCACCTTTGTCCAGAATTTCCTGGGGCAGAAATAAAGTTTATCGTGTGTGCATTGCTATGAGAAAGCAAATTCATTTCAGCCAAAAACTGAGGTAGAGGCTCTCAGTGTGACTTTTCACATTGCTCCCAGGTGAGAACCTGTCTAATACTCAGCTTGTGTTCTAACATACTGGAATTTGGGGAGTGATCTTTCTTGTATTGCAGAGACAAATTCAGCACTAGGAACTGGGATAGTTGCTGAAGCATTAGACCATATGGTACCCATCCTTGCCCAATTCCCAGCCCTCACCAGAACCAAAACAAGTCAGGATTCTGGATAATGTGGCTGTGGAAATAAATGGCAATGAGTGGATGCTTCCATCCCTATCCCCCCCACACACACACTCACAGTCTCTGGCCAAATATTCTGCAAGGTGAAAAGTGAGATTTCCCAGGAGGTCACGGGGGAGATGGCACCCTACAGTGAGGCCAAGCTGGCCCTACTGAGAAGGCATGACAAGGCACATATGGTTCTCATTCCTACAAATGTCATTCCAGATTTCAAACCTAAAAATGAAACGGAGTGCATTTTTAAACATTTATGCCCAAATCAAAAGAGAGTGTGGGTTCACGCATGGGGGTGTAATGTCATGAAGAGGGAATCAGAGTGTCTTCCTCATCAAAGTAGTATTGGTGGCAGGGAGCAGCTTATTGTCACCGAAGGACATTATGCCTTCTAGCTCACAGATGAGACTCTGCAGATTGAATGTTCTTCCTTATATGGAATTGTTTTATTTTATAAGAGGGGTGTAAGCTATGGTATGCCTGTAGAGGTCAAAGGACAACCTTGAGTAATAACCCTCACCCTCCATCTTGTCTCACCTTCCCCAAAGTCTCTCTTGCCAGATGCCAAGCTTGCTGGCCCTCTAGCCTCCTGTCCCCACTGCCCATCCCCCCACAGGCACGCAGGAGAGATGGACACACTGGGAAGACAGACATGCATTACCATATCTGACCTTACATGGGTTCTGGGGGTTCAAACTCATGTCTTCACGCATGCATGGCAAGTATTCTACCCACTGAGGTTAACTTTTATATATTGTGGGCTCAAGTGATCCTCTTGCTTAGCTTCCCATGAAGCTGGGACCACAGAAATATGTCATCTTATCTGGATGAGGCGGCTTTTGAATTTTAGATCTTTCCTGAAAAATCAGGATAGTGTACTCAAATCCTAAAATTTAGATAAGAAAATACCTCAAGAGCACTTAAGAATTTTATTTAAAAATATATGTATACCCTTTGCTTTCCTCTCAAAGTGGCCTTGGGCTGTGTTAGTCAGGACAAGCTAAGATATGCTGCAGAACAAAAAAGACTTTAGAATCTTTCAGCCAAGATGTATTTCTTGCTCATGGAATTGATCCAGCACAGGTCAGCAGGGTAAAGGTGTAATTACACAGTCACTTGGGTACCCAGATTTGCCACCTACAGATGTCTAGTGGCCTAGGCCAGGCAAGAGTCTGCATTAAGAGCTCAGGCCTGTGGTTCAGACCAGAAGTACCACATACTATTTCTGCTTCTCATGACTTTTTGATGGCAGAGAGATGTGACATTGTGAATTTTATGTGCTTAGCGGACAGGAGAGCTAGAGGTGGGCCCTGGTAGCACTGATCAGATTTTGACATCTCGGTCACTCATTCCTTCATGTAATCAGCCTGCACCAGTTATAGTTCTAGGCCTGGTGGCAAATACAGGCACACACCGAGTATATTCATTGCCTTCAAAGCCAGAAGACATCCCATCTCGGGGTAAAGCTGGTGGCTTGAGACTGACCACGCATAGGTAAATAATTACATCATTGGGTCATACCTCTCCTGAAACACATCTGTTAGTCCACCCACCCCTGTAAGGATGACAGATTATCCTCCCTATCTGACTGTGTCTGCTGTGCTCCACCCCTGTGCCCTGGAGACCACAGCTGGACAGGGAGAGCTTTATTTGATGTGCTTGAGGAAAGGGTGATCTGAAACTCAAGAGCACCCTGGCTGACGATTTTGTGGGTTCCGAGGCAGGACTCTGCTCTGCTCATCACAATGGTGTTGATTTTGCTGACTGCCCGTTGGCTTTATTCTTACCCCTGAAGTTCAACTCAGCCAAGACTCACACTGGTTGCTGAAGAGTATCCTCCAAAGATGTATGCCCTGCTCAGACGATTTGGAAGATGGTGGCCATTGAGGGATAGACCCATTTGATCGGATATTTTTATTTCCTAAACCGTGGCTGAACTCTGGGTTTAGGGTTCCATTGAAGACTCATGGACTTTTTTCCATTCCAGACCCGAACTGTGGCAGTCACTAATCTCATTCAGAGGTCATTCCACAGCATAATCATGGCATAATTCTTCAAATCCCTACCTTCTAGGACTATCCATTGAGGAACTAGGAAGTCAGCATTTAAATTCGGAAAACACAAACATCCAGTTCACAGCAAGGGGAGAGTGTTTAGCAAAAATTGAAGGCTGCATTCTATTTCCTTGATGGTATCTTTCTCCTGGCCCTCACTGTCCTGACAGTAGTGGCCTCCTGTGTTTAGACAAGGCCTGTAAGGGCCAGCACTATCTGACTTCATGGCCCAGTGGGCCTTGATGGCCTCCTCAGAGTTTCCCACACTACAGTTGGTAGGCTTTCATAATAAAAAGTCCCCGATCTCCAAGTAGTTTGCTTATAAAAGCCTGGAGTGGGTGGGGACTACTTGGTCATGAAAGCCTGCTCATACAATTAGCCTCCTTAAAGATAATCAATATTCAGACAGAATTTGAACAACCAGTTCTATGTTATACAACTATAAAAAGTGTGACTCTAGTCTCTACTAGCTTCTTGGGGTGAGAAACTAGAGTCTGATGAGCATTAAAAACCTTCCTTTTCCTGACTTTGATAAATGCCATATATTTTTCTGTAATAGATTGAGCTGGTCGAATAATAGGTCAGTATTACCTATGAACGTGGCCAGGACTGGGTCACAATTTGTAAAGTGAAATCTTCCCTTCTTAGGCTCTGTATTAACAACAAACGGGCACTTTTTCTTCTTGCAGTCTGTACATGGAGATACTGGATCCCTCCAGGTCCTTCTAGAACTGAATCTGCCATGAGGTTGGTTGATGAGGGACAGCATTGAACTTGTCTGGGACTCAGGCATTCTGGTCCCAGTCTGAAAAATGAGCACAGTGAACCTGAGGATTTCCAGGTTTGATCAGCAGTCTAGAGGTCTGTGACCTAGAAGCCGGGGGGGGGGGTTAATCCCACCAGGGATTAGCGAGAGGTTTGGGATCATCTAAATAAGGAGATGTGCTGTTCTGCCTAACTTCCTCTTGCCTGGATGGACATCTGGCATGCAGTATTCCATTTGGCACCTGCTCCTGTGTGTGATCAAATATTCAGGCAAAATAATTTCTCAGAGCAGCAGAAAGGTTGCCCTTGTTCTCTAGGGTTTGGAAGGTAACAAAAAGCAGGTGGAGGAAGCAAATAAAACATTTAATATCAACAGGGCCTGTTCCTTGGGAGGCTTGCTCTTTGTCACAGGGCCTGCCAGAGCATCCTTTCAAGGACAAAGAGATCTCAGGGAGTGAACTACCAGCAACCGCCTGGAGGAGGAAGAGTTTAGAGGACTCCACACCCAGTTCCAAGGACATCAGTGTTGACACAAGGTTAGGGCATTGCTCCGCTGCCACCATTGCTCTAGCTACCTTTGACTTCCCTGAAATCTTGGAAATGTCCTGCTCAAAAATGGAATCTCATGGACTACATCTGTGACTTTTTCTTTTCTTTGTTTTTTGTCACATTCAGGCTGTTTTGCTTCAGTCGGTTTACTAATTTAAAAAAGAAAAAGTAATTTTATAAAAAGGCTCAGCATGGTTATGCATGTCTGTAAGCTCAGAAATCAGGAGGTAGAGGCCTGCAGACCGTGATTCCAGGCCAACCTGAGCTAATAGCGAGGAGTTTCAGGAAAGCCTGGGCTACACAGAGAGATGATATCTCCAAAGCAAGCAAACAAATAAACATTGGAAAAACCCTACCAATTATTTAGCACTATACAGCTAACACAACCTGGTGCTGGAGTTCTAGACCGCTCTTATCACTTTCTAAATAAAATGGGCCCAAACTAGACATTTGCTTTCTTCCAGTCTTGAGTAGCTCTTTAGAGACACAGTGGACCACCAAGAAAGCAACTTGACTGTCCATGTGACCGACTCGGCAGTGTCTGATACATGCTACAGGGAATTTACAAATGGATTTGTGAATGCTTGAATGGTCCTTGAATTTAGGGAAGATATAGATAGATATGGGGTAGGAAGCAGGGTTTGTGCATAATTTGCATATATTAGTGCAGGATTTGTATTTGAGACAGAAGATGCATGAGAAGTTATGTCTGCTTGTTTTTTAACACCTATTATGCTATAAAGATATTTTAGGTCCCTAAGAAGTCATTTAAAAACAGGATGGTGAAGCCAGAAACTGGAAACAACCTAAATGCCCCTCGATCAAAGAATGGATAAAAAATGTGGTACATTTGCACAATGGAGTACTACACAGCAGAAAAAAATAACGACAGCTTGAATTTTGCAGGAAAATGGATGGAACTAGAAAGCATTATTTTGAGTGAAGTAACCCAGCCACAGAAAGACAATTATCACATGTACTCACTCATAGGTGGATTTTTAAACATAAGGCAAAGAAAACCAGCTTACAAACCACAATTCCAGAGAATTTAGACAACAATGCCGACGCTAAGAGAGACTTATATAAATCTAATCTACGTGGGGAGCAGAAAGTATAAAAAGACAAGATCTCCTGAATAAATTGGGAGCATAGGGACCTTAGGGGAGGATTGAAGGAGGGAGGGGAGAGGCAGGGAGGGGAGCAGGGAAAAATGTAGAACTCAATAAATATCATGGGAAAAAATAAATATTTAAAAAAAAAACCATGATGGTGAATAACAACAACAAACACACCCTTTCCAAACATTTGCCCAGCTTGTTGGCCAAACTACAATGCTTCGATAATGACCAACTTGGTCAATGAGGAGTCTGTCAATGAGGCCAAAGTCAGCCCCCATTAAAAGGGCCAATCCTATCACAGTGGATCTTTCCTGAGTGCTCAAGCAGCTCCAGTGTGGTAGCTATTCTGGACATCTCTAACACATTCACTGCATCTCTATTCTGGGCATCTCTAACACATTCACTGCATCTCTATTCTGGGCATCTCTAACACATTCACTGCATCTCTATTCTGGGCATCTCTAACACATTCACTGCATCTCTATTCTGGGCATCTCTAACACATTCACTGCATCTCTATTCTGGGCATCTCTAACACATTCACTGCATCTCTATTCTGGGCATCTCTAACACATTCACTGCAGACTGTAACGTCAGCCCAGAGTCAACCATGAGTGACCAAGGTGAAATTCAACCAACTGAATACATGCAGAATATATAGTGTTTCCATAAAATGAATAGGGTAGGGTCAACTAGAATCTCCTAGGGGACAGAACTGTTAGTCAGAACCATTGTTTACTCTCTCACATGAGGCAGTAACTATTTCTTAAACTGCAAAGAGCCTAAGTAGATTCGATCTCAGATGGATGCCAAGCTTTTTAAGTATGTCCTGCGTTTTCTCTGTCAAGAAAAGGACAAGGTAGAAGCTGATCTGGGTCACACATCACAGGTACAGAGGGTGGATCAACATCATAGTGGGGAGCGTGCCATATGCTATATTGATTCTACACTCGTATTGCCCATGTCTCATCTGGGTTTATGATTATATCTCCAAAGAGACCACCAGGAAAGCCTGCGGATCAAGCAAAACTAAACATTTTAGATATGCAGTGGTCAGAAGGACACCACAGTATCAGGGTCTTGGCAGTGTCTCAAACAAGGAAGAAGGGTATATGGAGAATATGTTGGGGCCTGGGTGATTGAAAGGTGTGTCTTATAACACATGACATGGGATGACAACGGGCAAAGTTCAGACACAACAGGTCTAAAGTGGGGCACACAAGGAGATGAGGGTTTTGAGGTGAGCAATGAACGAGCTGCTGGCTCCTACATCAGCCACTCTGGTGGGCTCACAGTCAGCTTAGAGGAGCAGGTGGCTAAGTGTGGTTCCCCTGCCATCTAACACAGGGCCGTCCTCACACCCATCTCCAGCCCTCCATTCACTTTTCCAGAGCTGGAAATCTTTGCTAATGAACATCCCTGAAGCTGGGGGAGGGAGGTCAAGCTGGGGGAGGGAGGTCACTTGGTTCATTATAGTTAGATAACAGAAAGGAATGCAGTGTGCTGCTAAGGAAGCTTCAACTCCAGATGCTGCTATTTATATTCTCCAACCACAGCCCTGGGATGAAACCGTGGGCATATCTAAGCTTGCAAAATATAACAAATACAGAAGTTGTGAGAATTCTTCCTAGGGCCTGCAGATGAAGGACCCCAAAGCTTAAGTTTTGTGGCTTCACAGTAAGGCTCTTAACATAATTTTACATGTAGGACTTCTCTGGGGTTATCTTTGAATGCACTGCAGGGCCAAGGATATAGCAGCCAATCAGAACTATAGCACATCTGGAGGTCGGCGGGAGCACTCTGAGCATGATGTTGTCTCCCGAGAGCTCTATAAGGTCACCTGCCTCCCTTCTCTCATCTGTCCGTTTCCATTCTTTCCTGTATTCTAAACTAGGTAGACTTTGCAGGATAAACTCTCTAGCTCATTTTTCACTTTGTTTTCTGACAATATCCCAATCTTAAGGAAGGCAAAGAATATAGATACACAAAACACACACATATATATGTCTAAATATTCATATGTACCTATCTACATACATAGGTATATAGATATGTATATTTTATGTCTGAATATTTATATGTATTTACATATCTACATGCATATGTCTATATACAGATATATATGTATATATATATACATCATGTATGTGTATACACATGCATACATATTATGTGTTCTTTCTTCTAATGGGAAGCTCCCATTGGCTCTGCCATACTTGGCATCATCAAGCTTCCCCAGAGCCTATCACAGCCTTGTGCTCTTTGTCTCTCTGGTCCCTTCACCCCCAAACTCTCAGATGAGTCTTGCTAAAAACCACCTCCCCTTGGTCTCAGCTGCCCACACCTCCCCCTCCCTTTTGGCAGATGACTGTGCATCCCACTTTACAGGAAAAATAGAGCTCACCAGCTGGGATAGCTCTAGCTCTCTCCTGCCTCATCTCCACCTCCTCTTCCTCAAAGGAACCCATCCCGCCTTTTCTGCCGTCTCGGGATCCGGAAGCTGGGGATCCTCCCTCCGCCCATCCGCCAGTGAATTATGTCCTTACATTTCATATTCAACTGGTTCTTCTCAAGGTTTTCAATATCTGGAAACCCAAACAATCCAAGCCAAGAGAAAAGAAGGGGAAAATACTTTCACTGTTCCTTCACGCATCCTCCATCTCCTACTGGCCAACGTCCATCCTTCCATCTTGATACAGACAAATTTCTCGGCACGCTTGCTTACACTTGCTGCCTTCCTTGCCTGGTGTGCATTCCATGTTCAAACTCCACAATTCTGTGAATGTGTTATTTTGGTTTTGTCTAGCCGCCCTTCTGGGATCACTAATTTGAGAAACCTTTCAGTTTCCCTGGGTCTGGTTCTTTCCCTAAGAACCATGGGACAGACATGCTGTCAACTGCCTCCCTCCCTAACATACTGGCCATCCAGTGGTTGTCTGTGCAAGACAGTGTGGGTTGGCTCAGTCGGCATTCATACATACAATAAAATCCATTCCCACTAAGTGTATAATCTGGTGTGTTTGTATATCCATAAGCCATTACTATGTAGTTCTAGAACAATTCCTCCACCCTCTAAGAGAACCAAGTAACTGCTAGAAGTCACTGCCCTTTGTCTTCTTTCCCTGTCTCCTGGCAATCATTACTCTTTTTTATGTCTCTATTGATTTGTTTATTTTGGACATTTCCTATAAATGGAATTGTGTAATAGGAGATTGTCTATGTCTGTCTTCTTTCCCTCAATAGAATGTGTTCAGTATGAATCCATATCTCATTCCTTTTTGTAGCTCCATGATGCTTCGCTGTGAGGGCGCCATCTTTTGCTTTCTCATCAGCTGATGGACATTTGGGGAGCTTGCACCTTTAGCTCTGGTGAGTAGAGGGCAGAATTTTGTGTGAACAGGTGTGCATAGTTCTGAGTACATGCTTAGGAATGTGTTTGGCTTCTTGAGGGGCTGTCAAACTGTCTCCACCAGGGAGGCCTCAGTTTTCATTCCTACCACAGCGTGCAAAGGTTCCAGTTTCTCCACCATGTCAAAGTTTGCTTTACTTATTTCTTTAAAGGATGTGCACTCCGGGGACATCTCTCTCTTGTAGTAAAATGGTTCATCATTATGGTTTTAATTTACAGTTCCGCAGCACCTAATAACACTGAGCATCTTCCCATGTTTACTCTCTGTCTTCTTTAGAACAAAGCCACTCTAGGCCTTGCCTTGCTCCTAACTAGAGTTTTGGTTTTTACCACTGTTAAGAGTTTTTCTATATATTGATGATGGGAGGCCCTTGTTGGGTTCAGGATTTCAAAGCATCTTCTCTCAGTGTCCCTTCATTTTCAGAATAGGACTCTGTTTTAATCTTTCAGTCAATTTAACCTGTTCTTTTGAAGACCCAGCATGCCTCTATCCTAGGCTTAAAGCCATCTTATGGTAAAGACAAACTAAGTCCATTCCTGTTTATGATTAAGCCTCTGTTTTTTAAGGATTGGGTTGGGCCCCACCTGTAGCCTTAACTACAAATGATTCACTACTGCCTGTTCCCGGGATGACAATCACCCCTTTGTTTCAAAACGTTATATATGATCCCTATAATTACCTTATGATTATCCCTACCTGTTGTGTTCTGCACCCATAATCCACCTATTTTTCCCCATTTGGAAACCCTCTACCCCGAGCTACAAAAACCTCGTCTTCCTCATATCCAACGCTGACCTCTGGAGCCTACCTAAGGGGAGGCAGCCCATGTGCGTGAATTTAAAAAGCTTGCCTTAATTAATTGCTTGCTTTAATTAATTTGGCCATGATTTAGGTCGGTGGTCTTTCTCCTTCCATCGTTAGGATTAACACTTTCTTAGGTGGCTTTTGCTTTTGCCTCATGTTTAGGTACATCTCTCTGCTTTTAAGGGCTTGGATGATTACATAAGGCCCATTGAAAGAACCTGGGGTATCTTTTAGGACTCCTAAGCTTAATCGTACTTCCAAGTCCATGTTAGGGAACATATGGGGTCTAGAAATCTGAATGTGAACATCACTGAGGAGACCATTCTGCCTACAACCACCTCATGTACGTGTTCACATATGTGTGGGTGCACATGTAGGTGCTCTTGCATGTGTGTGGTCACAGGTTGAAATCTGGTGCCAATCTTTCCTCACGTTGTTTATCGAGA
>PVIU01021098.1:0-32377 GCA_004026605.1 Ondatra zibethicus | reverse complement strand
TCCGTTTTGCCACATACCTTTCCCAGTGCAATGGGACTGGAAGTCCCTTGGGGTGCAAAGGCTATGTGGAACAAGGCTAGGTGCTCTTTAAGGCAGAAAGCCATATCTGGGGTGAGGATCCACACTCCAAAGCGGCCAATGCTTGAGAAATTATAACCTTGTCCCTCCTGGTTTGGGCTCGCAGGCGGCAGACCAACCAGAGGCAGAGTACGCATCCTCCCAGGCAGCAAGCCAACTTCCACCATATAAGGGAGGTCAAGTTGCTTATTGGTGGTGAAAAATCTAGGAAAGACCCATGCATTATGCTGGACAGGCATCTGTTTTGGGAATGCTGACAGGATCCCCCATCTCTGCTCCGTCATCCCCTGCCTCCACAGCGTCGGGGGCAGCAGCAGTGCCATCCTCCAGAGGATCAGGCTCTTCCCCAGCACTCGCGGCGGCATCTCTGTTGACGGGTCTCGTCAGCCGGGTTGGGACCCAGTGAGGCGCTTCTTGACCCTGCGGAAAAACACAGCTCCCCCGGATCCCGGCACAACTGGATCCGGTCCACACCACCCGCCATCCACCACGTCTTTCCACACCACATCATTCCTTTCCATAGCAGGAGCATTCATAGCGTGCCTATCAGCCGCTGTTTTTTCTGAATCATCCAATATTAAGAAATTTTTAAATGTAAAGAGTGCAAGGGAGACTCTCTCCCTGGGGGAGGCAGCCTCTGCTATTCCCCCTTTTTGTTTTTGAAGGATATCTTTGAGGCTTTTATTAGCCCTTTCCACAATACCTTGACCTTGTGGATTATAAGGTAGTCCCAATGTGTGTGCTACTTGCAATTGTGAGCAAAAACCACAAAAGCCATGGGACATGTAGGCTGGACCATTGTCCGTTTTTAGTCTGAGGGGTTTTCCCCATGCGGCCCAAGCCTCCAGGCAGTGAATCTTTACATGTGATACCTTCTCTCCCGCCAGCAAAGTGGCGTGGATGACACCAGAGCAAGTGTCCACTGACACATGTAAATATTTTAGCTTTCCAAACTCATTTACGTGAGTCACATCCATTTGCCATAGGGAGTTTGGCCTTAAACCTCTGGGGTCAACTCCGATGTGAGGAGGGTGGAAGAAGGCAACACAGGATGAACAAGCCTTTACTATCTTTCTAGCCTCGCTTCTTGTAATCATAAACTTTTTCCTCAGGGTATTAGCAGGCACATGATAAAGCTTATGAAAATCTCTGGCCAAGTCAATAGGATCTGTAGCCATTAGGGCTAGTGCTCTTGTAGCTTGGTCCGCTAAAGCATTGGCTTCAGACATTGGTCCTGGAAGTAGAGTATGAGCTCGAATATGACCAATGTAAAATGGATTATCTCTTTGTAATATACAATTTTGAATTTGAGCTAATATATTTGAGACTGTAAAAATTATAAGATGGAGGCCGTCGCCTCCCATATCTCTCTTTTTCATATTTAGCAGCTGCTTTTTTCAGATCTTTTTCTTCCTGGGGGTCCAACTCCTCCCCAGAAAGATTTAAATTCTGAAACTTATCCAGGACCGGGTATAAAGAGTGAGTCTTTTTCCTTCTCTCTCCTGTCCCTGTCCTTTTTCCAGATCGTTGAGGGCCCTTTCCTCCCCCTTCGGATCTGTTTCTTTGTTTCTGCCGGCCTTTCTTTTCTTTTATCTTCCAAGTCCTCCCCTTTGAAATCTGATTCCCTTAAATCTGACTCTGACAAGCTGTCCTACAAACCGCAGCCGCTTTATCTACAGCGGACTGACTTTCGCTGTTTGTTTACATGCCGCCTTTCACTCTTTGTTTACATGCAGCCTGCCGCGGAACACCACCTAATGTACAGCGTACTGACTTCCGCTTTTTGTTTACGCGCCGCCTGCTGCGGAATGCTGCCTTATCGCTCTTTGTTTACGCGCAGCCTGCAGCAGACTTACACAGGCAGCCGCAGAGTATCCAAGGGTCAATTTGCAGATTCAACATACCTAGAGGAACTTGCCGACTGGTCTCCTGACCGGTCACCTCTCCACATGTCGAGTTCTGAATCCTCTTTCGGCCCTCTCGCCCGGTGTCCCCGGGAGTGTTCCCGGGTTTCGGCACCAATTCTGGCTGACTCCCAACCAGCGGAATAAACAGCCAGACTCAGGATTCTTCTCAGATCACGCTTTATTGGAGAGCACTTGGTTGAGGAGCGGGAAGCGAGAGAGAGACAGCTCTAAATGGCGGCTGCTTATATAGGGAGATGTGACGCGACTCGTGCCTTGATTGGCTGCTAAGTCCCGCTGGCACCAGAGTCCTCGGGATTGGTTAGGGACACTTAGGTTATTGCGCATGCGGGAAGCGCCTGGACGCTCAGTCCGGAAGCATTGCCAAATATGGAATTGTTTACCTCCAAACTGCAAGGATGCAAGCGTCATCTTGTAATGGCGTTTGTGCCTATGGCTCCCTGCACCTCTTGTTTTATCTGTTGGGAAAGACAACCAATTAAAATGCAGGAAAAGACTGAAATGCTGCCAAGAGAGCCAAAGAAAAATGCTTTATTGAGGCAGGCTACAGTTTCCTTCAGGTTGCGAGTCTGCTGGTGGTGAGGTGGGAAAGGCTCCTGGGTGCTCCCATTTCCTTGTAGTCTTGCCCAAATGTTTGCCCTTGAGCAGCCTTCCTTCACAGGTTTTCCCACAGAAAGGAAGTAGCCTCCTAGGAAGCCCTCTTACTCTCTGTGTATATATACCCTTTTAACCTTCTCTCAGTATATCTTTTTTTTAATTGAATGATAAAGACATTAGCTTATTTTTCCCGATTAGTTTTTTGTTTGTTTTATGCTTTTTTGCATTTTTAAATGATGTGTCTGTGTGTGTGTGTGTGTGTGTGTGTGTGTGTGTGTTGCTGTTCTCAGCACTGGTGATTTAATATACTAGGAAAGCATTCTACTTTTGAGCTGCATCCCCAGCCTCAGTGTTGACTGCCCTTCAAACAAAACCCTCACCTCATCTTTCCTCCACATTTATTTAGGAAGCTAGCCTTGTTTTTCTGTAATGAAAATGAAAACCCTGCATAGAAGGGTTTTGTTGGCTTGTTTGGTTTTGGTTTGGGGGTTCCCAAGGTCTTACACATGTCTAGGTACATGCTCTGCTTGGAACTGTGTACCCCATCCTGGAAACTGACTCTTCTTCTCCATGTCGTCTATGTGCACGACGCACTTCGATACCTCACTTGCTCTCAGCCCTTAAGTTTTAATTGTTGTTTTTATGTGTGTGTGTATGTGTGTGTGTGTGTGTGTGTGTGTGTGTGTGTGTGTGTGTGTGTGTGTGTGTGTGTGTGTGTGTGTTATTATCACTGTTCTCAGCACTGGGGATTCAATATTTGAGGAAAGCATTCTATTTCTTAGCTGCACCCCTAGGCCCAGTGTTCACCACCCTTAGAACAAAACCTTCCCCTCCTCATTCCTCCACATTTAGGAAGTTCCCTTTCTCTGTGATGCAAATGAAAGTTGTATAAAGTTGGCATTTTCTGACAGTTATCTACCTGTTAGTTTATTCGTATATGACTGCCCAGTAAATCTATTATTTATAGAGACATGTCTGACCTCTAGTCCCTCGTGGTGTCCTTACAGGCCTCGATTTGGTTTTATCCTGGAAAATAAACTGAGATCTGATAGTTCAGCAGAAGTAGGAATAGTGAGAAGGATCAAGTATTGTCCTAGTCATAACAGAGGTTTAGAGATTAGCGTTTTAAATAGACTGTGTCTTCCAGGTAGATTGGCACATGATGAAGATTAAGGAGGTCGTTTGTAACTGGATGTACCAAAAGTTGTCACCATGATCTCCTTTGCTTTCAGGTCCTTAGTTTTCCAAGCTACTTATGAAGCAAGAACCCCATTAGTAAGACAAGAGCCCAGATGGGCTACCAGAACTCATCTGTAGAACAAGAGTCACAAGGGACTACCAGGACCCCAGGGAAGCCTGAGGGACCACCAGGTAGGTGGTTTGCCATCCAGTCAGGAATAGGAGGACTGAGTGGAAGAAGGGTCACCCCACAAAGAAGTCCATGCCAACTTAGTTGGTGGTTTGAATGAGCAAGGCTCCCATAGGCTCATATGTTTGAATGCTTGGTCCTAGTTGGTGGAACTATTTGGGAAGAATTAGGAATGGCCATGTTGGAGAAAGTGTGTCACTTGGGATGGTGTCAAAAACTGACATCATTTCCTGTTAGCTCTTTTTTGTGCTTGCAGATCAGATGTAAGCTCGCAATTATTGCTCCAGACACGCCTGCCTGCCTGCCTCTTGTGTTCCTTGGTGATGGCCATGGACTCCCTTTCGAACCATGGGCTCTAAATTAAATGCTTTCCTTTTGTAAGTTGCCTTGGTCATGTTGTTTTGACACACCATTGGGAAAGGTGACTAAAACAGCCTACTTCTGGGTACCAAGGTTTTACATTGTATGTGTGTTTAGTATGATTCATTTCAGATTAGGTGGAGTGACTCAAGTGGTATTCATGTGAAGGCAGGATCTTACACCAAGGAAAACAACTTCAGCTTGAATCAGCAGAAACTAGGGGTTGGGTTTGTTAAGAAAAGGTAGTATATGCTTTAGACTTCAGTAAGAGTGGAGGGAGGAGGGGAAAGAGAAAGAAACTGAGAGAGGTTTAAGTGTTTTAACGGTAGCGCTGTCTGTGTGTGTGTGTGTGTGTGTGTGTGTGTGTGTGTGTGTGTGTCTTATAATTTTGCTTTTCAGAGAATACAACCTAGAGCCAAGTTTGAAGATGAAAGAAAGTTTGAAAATGATGTAAGAACTTAAGAACTATGACCTTGTTTCCTTTTGAAAATGAAGGTGGTTTATGAGGTACTTGTTCAAGTTTGAGAAGAGGGAAGTACTGATAAAATTAAACCCAAAGGTCACAGACTTTAAAAAGAATAAACAAATCTAATTTGTGAGAAATCATGTCTTCAAGGAAGTAGGAGATGATACTGATGGCAGTATTTGAGGAGTAAAAGTCAGTTCATCAAATTTGAAAAAAACATTTTAAGATAAGAGATGTAACTATGCTAAACTCTTGACATTGACCTTGTCTTTGTAGCCAACTTTCTTTTTGTGCAATTGTCTGAGCATACTAGGCAAGTACTCTGCCACTGATCTGTCTCCCCAGCCCCTAAGATAATCTTGAATCCCCAAATTAGCAACTCTTTCAGAAATGTTTATGGCAGGCTCGTGACTTCTGAGTCACCCGTGTCACTAGCCTAGCTAGTGAGCTTAGAGTTACTTCCTGAAACAATTATTGTTTTTCCTTGTTTCTTTTATTGTGTATTCATCTGTGTGACAGATGGACCAGTTTCGAGCAAATTCCTCACATTTTCAATTTGTTCAAACACTCTTTACTTCTGTCTACTTTCCATATTTGAATTAGCAGCATAACCATTGATTGCGGATTGAGAGGTAGACATGTTTTTCCTTAACAGAGCAGTGTGAGCCAAGGCTCCCAAAAGCTGTTTACATAAATCATGGCAACCAGAGACTATGGAGCATTATTTTTAAATACATTACTTGCTAGTGATGTAAGGAATGTAAATTATGTAGCCCTATCTCATATACACAATCTGAACAAGAAATCTGCAGATAAGGACCAACAATCTGAGGTTTTTGTTTGTTTGATTTTTGTTTGGTTATTGTTTTGTTGAAAGGAATTATTTTGGTTTTTTGAGACAGGGTTTCTCTGTGAAACAGTTCTGACTATCCTGGAACTCACTCTGTAGATCAGACTGACCTCGAATTCACAGAGATCCGCCTTCCTCTGCCTCCCAAGTGCTGGGATTAAAGATGTGCACCACCACCACCACCACCTGACATTTTTTGAAAGGAATCTTATGACTGTAATCTAAATTGGGCTCAACTGATCCTCCTGCCTTCATCTCTCTTGGGTTCTAGACAGCTGTGCACTCTCAGGTCTAGCCAGCTCTCTGCTTAAACAGTGTGTTCTAAAATTGTACAGGACTTTTAAGTTCATTCTTTAAATTTACTATAAGATACTTTAAAAAATATTTCATTTTTAACTGTGTGTGTGTGTGTGTGTGTGTGTGTGTGTGTGTGTGTAACACACATAAGTGCAGATACTTTCAGAGGCCAGAAAAAGACGTCAGATCCCCTGGAGCTGGAGTTCCAGGTAGTTGAACCCAGGTCCTCTGGAAGAGCAACCAGTGCTCTTAACTGCTGAACCATCTCTTCAGCCACCAGTATTTTACTTTCTGATACAACTGTGAATGGGATTGCTTTCCTGGTTTCTCTCTTAGCATGTTTGTTATTGGTATGTAGAAAGCCTACAGATGTTTGTTTGTTAATTTTGTATACCCATATCTTACTAAAAGTGTTTATCAGTGCTAAGAGTCTTCTGATGGGGTACAGCCATTGTGGTCTTTTTACATAGAGTCATAGCATCTTCAAATAAGGATACTTTGACTTCCTTTCTTATTTCTGTCCCATTTATTTCCTTCTTTTGTCCAAGCTAAGACTTAAAGTGCTATATTTAGTGAGTGGAGAAAGCGGACACCCTTGCCTTATTCCTAACTTTTGGGGAAATACTTTGAGTTTTCCTTCCTTTTGTATGAGGTTGGCTATAGGAGTGTTGTATTTAGCCTCTGTTACGCTAAGATGTTTGTTCTATTCCTACTCTCTTCAGTGGGGTAGGGTGATAAACATTTTGAGTTCCTTCTATCTCATTTATTCTTATTAGAGGACCCTAATATGTTGAGTAGTAATTTTTAAGAGTTCTGCTCCCTTGATGTTTTTCATGCTTCTTATGTTTTTGTATTGGGACTTAGACATCTGGGGTTCAGGCATTAGTTGGATTATTTTTTTAATCACCTGTATTCTTCACTGGAAGTATTTAGAGTGTCCAAAAGGGACTAGGCTGTAGTGGGGTTGAAGCTTTTGTTTGTTTGTTTAACTCTCCATACTCTTGTCCACAGTGCTGGGCCAGGTTGCGTTTCCAGAAGAGTGGACACAGCCTCGCTCGCGTTTATTATTTCCTAATGACTGCCATTCTGACTGGGGTAGGAGGGAATCTCGGGGTAGTTTTATTTTGCATTTCTCTGATGCTGTTGGTAAGTGTCAGTGGCTAATTTGCTGAAGGTTCCTTGTGTGGTTTTAAAAAAATAGATAATGAGTAAAATCCAGAATGGCCTTTGCGTGCTTAAACTGTTGCTTTTCTCTGAGCACACACTAAAATCGGCCTTACTAAAATCTAAAACTAGGAAGCAGACATTAAAACAAGCTTGGTGGGGTCTGGCACTGTAGCTCAGTTGGAGAGCTTTTGCCTGGTATTCAGGAAGCTTTGGAGTCAATCCCCATCACCCATAAACTGTGGGTTATGGCACATGCCTGTTATCCCATTAGCACTCAAGAGTTTCAGGCAGTAGGATCAGAGAGGTTCAACGCTATCACCAGGAGAGAGAGAGAGAGAGAGAGAGAGAAGAGCTTCAACTTGTAGAACTGTAGCTGAGATGTTCCCTATATGATTCTGTGCAGAATCCTCTCATTTGCCTTGTCGTGCTCTAAAAGTAATGTAAGCATTGCAGTCATCTAGAGAAAATTAGGGTACATAAAGAACATGTACTTTAAATTGTGGTTCTGCTGGGAATGGAACTCAGGGCCTGACACATGCTCAGCAAGTACCCTGCCATTGGGCATTTGTCCCCATAATTATCTGATTTTCATCCTTATCTGTGGATTGGTTATTTTATTTTGAGACGAGGTCTTGCTATATAGGACATTACAACCTCAAATGTGTGATCCTCTTGCCTTAGCCTCCTGAAAACTGGTCTTGTTGCCAGCTGTGCAACTTTGAGGAACCCCCTCCGAGCCTAAAGGGCCCCTGCTCATGCCCCAGCAGCCTCAGAAGTAGCTGTGATTTGGAGGTGGGGAAACCTTCTTTTTAAACACGGGTTCTTGCTATGTACCCCCAACTGTTCTAGAAATCACTGTGTAGGGCTGGCCTCAAACTTAGAATCCTGGTAGACTTTCAAGTACTGGGACTGATTTGGGGCCATCAGGGCTAGTTAGTCAGCAGCTAAATTTAGATTGGGTATGTGTGTGTGTACTGTTCTAGTTATTTTTTTTATTCAAAGAATTCTGTCCTTAAAGAGGAGACTTACTGGGTACATTGTGCGAGCTTTCAGATAGATAAGGAACATTTATCAAGGCTAGGTTGGTGACTCATGCTTATAATCCTAGTACTTGGGAAACTGGAGCAGGATGATTTCTACAAATTCTAGGTTACTCTGGGCTATCCCAGGCTAGCATCAGCTACTGCATGAGATCCCATCCTAATGTAAAAAAAAAAAAGGAGGAAGAAGGAAGGAGGAGGAGGAAGCAGCAGCAGAACCAAAGCAGTAAAACCAAAAACAGCAGGAATGAAAGAGACCCTTCCCGGTGTATGGGTGACAAGGAGTTAACTGTGGTTCATTAGTCATTTAACAGTTCGTGGTGCTTCTCAGAGAGGCCACTACATACACCCTTTCAGCAGGGTGCATAGTTCATTATGTTGAAGATCATGGGTGTCAACCAGCAGGATATTCAAACCAGAACCAGGAGAATGAGGTGGCACTTTCTCATTTCTTGTGTCTTCTAGCTTCTAACTGCATATTGTGCCTCGGGCCGATAGGCATGTGCCACAACATTGGCATTTTCACCTCTGATTTAAATGTAGTTTGAACACCTTACCCGAGAGATTGTTCTACTCCCTTAAAGTATCATTCTTGACTGAGCAGGTGGCACTCAGGAGGCAGAAACAAATGGAGCCCTGTGAGTTCCAGGCGAGCCAGGGGTACATAGTGAGACTCTATCCCTAAAATAAATAAGATAATTGTTTAATTAAGCAAACAGCTATCGAAAAAGAACACACACACACACACAATCCCAGAAGTCAGAAACATCCCCACGGTGCAGGTTTCTGTCAGCAGGTGGCGGTCTTGTCCTGCAGTAGGTGCTGCTGTCCAGTGTAGCTGCACTCCCTGTGTGCTGCTGGAGATTGAACTAGACACTTGCTAGTGAGGCAAGAGCTGCGCGCTGAGCTACCTCTCTGACCCTGGCGTTTGTACTTTAGTCTTTCTCTTATATTCATTGTCTTTAGGTCATGTACTCCTTTTTTAAGTCAGGATTTCACGGATTTCACTATGTAGCCTGGCCTTGTACTCACAGAGATCTGCCTGCTTCTGCCTCCTGGGTGCTGGGGCTGAAGGTGTGAGCCGCCATGCCTGGCAGGTCCTGTCCTCTTATGTCAGCCCTCAGAGTTACTTTAACCACTAAGCTGTGTGACAACAGTTATGGCAGACTTCATTGTCTGTCATTTTGTTTACATGCTGCCTGCCTTCTCTCTCTGTTTTAATCTACTAGAATAAGAAGGTACAAATTGTCTTGCAGTTGATGGGGGGTTGCTTAATCTGTTTGGTAAGTTCCTTCTACAAGAAGGAAGGAGATAGTGTGGCCTGAAAAGTTCCCTGTACTCCTGTCTGTCTCCTCTGCCATGTCACACACCACAGCGCCTCATTTATATTGCCCTCCATGCCCTTCTGCTTGGGGATTTATGTTGGAGACAGCATGAAAAAGAATCCCACAGTCAAAGCCAGCTATGGTATGCCCACCGTTAGTTCAGGCTGCTTGAGAGTCAAAGACACAGGATCTCATGAACCAGTGCATTTGAGAAAACAATAAATGCCAAAATAATAATAAAATCATATTTTTAAAAATTATGTGTATGAGTTTTATTTATGCACATGAGTGTTGCCTGGTGCCTAGGGAGGTCAGAAGAGAGTATCAGATCCCTTAAAACTGGAGTTCTAGATGATTATAAGCTGCTGTGTGGGTGCTGGGAACAGAACCCAGGGCCTCTGCTACAGTATCCAGTGCTCCAGCCTTCAGATCACCATATTCTTGTATGCAGCTTCCCCAGGAGCAGCGATCTGTTAGTACATCTGCCAAGGTCTGTCTTGTCAAACTGTTAGAATGCTAAAAGAACAAATGAGTCACTAGATGGATTCTTAGAGAAGCAGGTAGGAACCAGCTGAGAACTTCTAAGCCTTGTAGCATGCTGAAATGTAAAACTGAAACTTCCTGACATTAGTTAGCATTCGGGAGAAAAAAAAATAAACTAGAGTCATGTATGGTATAGGACATGCCACAACCCCAGCACGTGGGAGGCTAAGGAAGGAGGGGGTAAATTCAAGGCCTGTGGCTACATAGTGAAACCCTGTCTTTAAAAAGAAAATAAAGGAAGAAAATGAAAAGAAGCTGGAAAGACAAGGGAGCCTACAGTACACTGGAACTGGAGAACTCTAGAAGGAGAAGCTAAATCTCTTTGGATTGATAGCATGCACTCGGGACCAAGTGTGTGCTGCATTATCCGCCTAACTTGGAAAACATCTAGCTCTAATTAGTAGCACAACTGTCTTTAGCTAAAGCTGAGTCTGGCTGCCTGAAACTTAGGTAATTGATGTTTCCAGGCAGTTAGTGACATAGTCACTACAGAAAATAATGAAAGAAAATCACCTGTGATCCTGTCCTTCATCTCTGATCACTTACTGATACTTGATTTGCTTGTATCGGCTATTATAGCATTAAATTTAGTTCATAATTAGTGTGTTTAAGACTTTAGAATCTAAAAGTGCAATTAATCATGTTTTATCTTCTTGTGCTTTTTTAATTTTTCGTTTATTTTTCTTGTGAGTCTCACTATGTAGCCCAAGCTAGCCTGTAAATTCAATGATCCTTCTGTCTCAGCCTCCCATTGCAGGCTTGAATTGTCTTTGTGTCTTTGTGTGAGGAGTCTTCCCAAGGCCAGCTACATACTAACTAAAGCATGTGTTTTTCCACTGAGCAGTGCCCATAACCACTTAGCTTGTGCTGTTGACATTGTGAGCTGTGAAAACCTTGCTGTGTGGCGAGTTGCCTTTCTGTGTATTCTCCGCTTAGGTGTATCAGATAGGACGCACTGCAATATGTTTCTCATGAGGACCACCAGCCCACAAATAACGACTCGGAGACTTATTATTAATTATGTAAGCTCGGCCTTAGCTTAGGCTTGTATCACTTGCTCTTAAAACTTTAATTAGCCCATATTTTTATTAATCTACATTCTACCATATGGCTTTTAGCTCTCTCCCATTCTGTATTTCCAACTCGTTCTTCATCTCCATTGTCCTCTGTGCCTGTATTATCTTCCTCTCTCTGCCCAGATGTTCTGCCTGTCTCTCCTGCCTAGCTATTGGCCATGCAGCTTTTTATTACACCAATCACAGCAATGTCTCTTCACAGTGTACAAATATCTTACAACAATGCACCCATAGGAAAAGCTTCCCTTCCCATTTTTGCTAATATGCCCTATACAAAGTAGCAGTCTGTAGCAGTGGTGTTTCTTTTCAGCAGAGTTCAAACTGTGTGGTGGAAAGTCCAAGATAGAGAAACGTTTTCACCTTGTTATGTTTCTGGCACAGAGATTCAGCTGCAATAAGATGGAAACAATAGTTTGAGAGATGCAGATCTTGAGATACCAGGACATGGTGCACTTAGCAGGAAGCATAGAAAACCTTTTAACTAAGAGAAAGATGTAGCCAGTTAAAGAGCGTGTTTGAGACTGAAGCCTCTCGGCTGAGGTTTGGGGGAAGGTTTCAATATCTCTTGAGATGAAGCCATAGACTCTCCTCAGCATGCAGACCTTAACCCACCACCAGTTTACCAAGTAGGAGAGGCTGGCTGGCCACCAAGTCCCTGAGATTACAGGTATGGGTCATCACACCCAGCTTTTTGACATGGGAGTTCTAGAGACTGAACTCAGGTCCCTGTATTTTCAGGGCTGACCAAGCCCTAAGAAACTTTATAGTAGCAAACTATGAAATGATTTTGATTCAGTTAAATAATTGACATGCTGAAAAGCTCTGAGTCATTACTCGAACACACAAATGGATTTCACTTTCTCCGTTGATAAAGGTTACCATTCTTGCTAATAAGATAAATATCAATTACAGTCTCAGAATGGAGAAAACCTGCAGATAGTTAAGTCCTATTCAGTGCAGAAACCTCTGCCCTTTGGCATCTGAATTCCTCATCTAGTGCTTGCCCTTAGGAGGGGTATGGCTGGTTTCGGCCAGGCCAGTCCCAGTGCAGAGATGAAAGTCCACTCCACTGCGCAAGAGCACTCTCTGTGACTCCAGCTTCTCTCTAGCCCTTCTCAGAAAACAGTAGAAAAACTATGGGAGACAAAATCGGATTTGTGTTGCTTGTTTTGTGGTTCTGAGGTTCAAACTTGGGGCTTCATGAATGCTAGGCCAATGAATTACAACCGCAGCCCCCAAAATTGTTTGCTTGTTATTAATTAAAATTTACAAAAATACATTTTGATCACTTCTCTCCACCAGCTTCTATCAAATCCTCTCTACTTCCTTGCCACTCAGTTCTGTTCTTGTTCATCATTCATAGTCTCTCTCTGTCTCTCTTTCCCTTTCTATCTCTAAACAAAAAACAAGACAACCAAAAAAACAAAACACAAAAAACCACAAAAATCAAACAAACAAAAAACCAGTAAGACCAAAAAAAGACCAATATGGAACAAAAAGTCCACAAAATCCCATTGGATTTATTGTGTGCTGGCCTGCACCCTGCCCTAAAGTGTCATGATACACCCAGTGGCGTGCCATTGGAGACCAGTGGTTTTCCCTTTGCTGAAGGGTGTCAGGTCATATGTGCGCCAGGCCCATTCGGAGTGTCTTGAAGTTGGAGTCATTAATTCAGTACTTTCTGTGGCATACTGTTCTGACTCTGTGGGGTGTGTGTGTGTGTGTGTGTGTGTGTGTGTGTGTGTGTGTGTGTGTGCACTGCCATGGTGTGGAGTCGAGAGGACAGCTTTTTATTGAGTTGGTGGTTTTTTCCTTCTAGTGTGGGTCTGGGGGATGGGACTTAGGTGTCACCCATATTGTCTGCTAAGTCCTCTTACAAGCAGAAACATTGTTATTTCTCAAGCACTCCCATGTGAGTGTTTGCGCATAATTGCCTCCAGTGGCACAAGTGTGTGCACATCATTACCTACAGTAGCACAACATGATTTAAAAGGAAAAACCTTGAAGCTTTTGTGTATAACTGACATAAAGGTAATAAATATCTTAGTTTCTCCAGGTTCCATATTGCTTTACTGTGAGGAAGGGAATTGTGTGGAATTCTCTCATGCTAACCTGACTGGGTTAGGGCGTTGGTCAAGGGCGTTGACTTGCTTCAGGACCGCCAGTGCAAACCCTAAGCAAATGTTACTCAGACTTTGATAATCTAAGTCCCTCAAGGGGGAATTCTTATTTCTATGCTTTAGACAAGCTTTGCTATGTAGCCTTTGTGACTGGAGCTTGTGACTCTTCTGCCTCCTCTTTGCAGACCTGGGTGTGCTATGAGGACCTGGCTCCCAATACAGGTCTTGGTTTGTTATTTGTCAGGATGTTCTTCAACTTTTCTGATTATGGACAAGATTAATACTATTTGCTGCTGTCTCTCACATTTAAACACACCATTTATTTCCCAAGGAAATCATTTCTATTCTAAAACTCAGGCTATAAAAGTGGGCGGTTAGTGCTGCCGTGGGTCCTATCATGTGTCCTGTTTTAGACTTCCTCTGCTTCCTAGACTGAATCTACTGCTGCTGCTTAGCAGCTGCATGCCTCTACACACTTAGGACACGGAAGACATGTGATATGCAGGGTGGTAGGGACAGACAATGAGGAATGTCCACACACTTAGAATGTAGTGAAATTATTTATTTATTCATGTCATTTAATTACTTACGTTTTCACTGCTTGGAATCAAACCAGGGCCTCAGATATTCTATGTGGTCACACTGTGTACTGAGCCACACCCACACAGGAGCTAGGAAATTTTAGGTACTTACAATATTTTCTTTTATTGTTTCTAAGACGGGGTCTTACTATTGGGCATCAAATGGACTAGGACAGTGACCCTCCTGCCACTTCCTCCCAAGTACTGGGATTATAGGCTTGAAGCACCACATCCAGCAATGATCATTTCTAAGAGCTTTATACATTTCATGGGTGTGCCAGAGTGTGTTCACCTCTGACGCTCTTTTGTGTTTGTGGTGCTGGGCTAGAGCCCGGGGCTCTGTACATGCTAAACAGACCTGTCCACCTAGCCGCAGCCCTGCCCCCTACCTGTCTTGTGTTTTGGAGTTATATGTTTTGTTACTGTTCCATGTTTTATTTTGGTTTTGAGACGGTATTTCATGTAGCCTAGGCTGGCTTCCAACTCTTCAGAGGAAGACGATCTTCAGTTCCTAATCCTCTTGCCTCTACCTCCCGAGGGCTAGATTCCAGGCATGTGTTACTATGTCCATCTCTCTCCTGTATTCAGAATCAACTAGGTGTTGTCATTATGGCTGCTTGCAGTTTCTTAGTATTACAAACAAATCTACAGTCTATATTTTTGCAACTCTATCTTTGTTTACAACCATATTTCTTTAGGATATAAGTTACTATACCCTAAGTGGTATGTGGAAGGAATATTTATATCAAAGCTTTCAGCAATATTTCTAAATATTCTCTAAGAAGGTATGGAAGTGTATCTCCCGAACTCTTTTGTTAAAGGGGGTGATCTTTAGGTTAGAGTAGTTAGCAGTTTTTTTGTTTGCTGTCCTTGAATTCCCATCACTAATTAGATATAATAGGTCTTCCTCTTAGAGAAATGTTTTGTTACTGAACCTTATTAAATCTTATAGCAGTTCCTGGGGCTGGAGAAATGGCTCAGTGGGTAAAGCACTTGTCACATAAGACTGCAATTAGGATTCCCAGGACCCATGTAAGTACCAAGCAGGTTTAGTGTCCGTAATCCCTGTGCCAAGGAGGCAAATAATAGGGATGCGCAAATCAAGCTGGCTAGCTCACCCAACTGAATAATCAGACTCTGGGCTTAAATGAGAGACTCTGTCTCAATATTAAGGAGGAAGACACCTGAAGATGACCTCTGACCTGCACAAGCCCCACAACCACCACCCCTACACGTGTGAATATGCACACCCAGCCAGGACAAGGGTGGTGGCGGTGGTGGTGGCGGTGGTGGTGTTTCTCTAAGTTTGAGGCCAAGCATTGGGTGAGCCCACAAGTACTGTACAGTAAATGTACAGCAGTGGTAATGTGGACTTACAGTGCACAATTCCTGCTGCTCCGGAGGTTAGGAAGCATGAAGATCACTTGGGCCCAGGAGCTTGAGCCCAGCCTGAGCAACAACATATTAAGATCCTTTCTCTAAAAAAAAAAAAAAAAAAAAAGACCTTGCTATTTCACAAAGTTTAATTATTAAAATACAGCCCATGGGCTGGAGAGATGGTTCAGAGGTTAAGAGAGCTGACTGCTGTTCCAGAGGTCCTGAGTTCAATTCCCAGCAACCACATAATGGCTCACACCCATCTATAATGAGATCTGGTGCCCAGAACACTATATGCATAATAAGTAAATTTTAGAAAAAATAAATAAATAAAATACAGCCCGTATTAAATTTCTCTGAGCACAGTAGAGAAAGCTGATAGAAAAAAATATTTATATTTACATGTGTACAGCTTAACCATGTGCCTGATGATAAAGCTTCCCAGAGCCCATGTTCTACCTTATCTAGCAGGCCCTGGTACAGAATTAGCATATTGCCATGCTGCTGCTCAATTTAAAAACTAGACTAGTTTTGTTTCTAAAATAAAAACGTTGTATCTCTTTAGCTCCCTTTTTAATAACAACAAAACTCCTCATACTATATTACCCAGGCTGACCCACATAGACTCAGTGATTTCCCTGCCTTGGGTCCTTGGTAGCCGAGACTACAAATGGACGCTGCTGTACCTGTATTTTCCAGTTTTATAATTAGTTTTCATAGTTTTGACATGGTTTTTTATTAAAATTTACCAAAAAAAAACTTCTGGAAAAATATAAAGAAAATATCAAAGCCACTGGAATAAATGTTAAATCCCACTGAAGTAAAATATGTATAATACAAGAGATACCATTTTAAGTCAAGTTTAAGCATACAGTTTGGTGACACTAAATACATGTGTATTGCTGTGCACTGTCACCACTACACACCACCCTTAGAACTGTTCTCATTTAAAAACTGAACTCTGCCAAACTGAGCAACAGCCTCCCATCGCCCTTCTCTGGCTCCAGCAACCAATTTCATCTTTTGACTTTGTCTTGAAGTGGAGCGTCCCCCAGAGGCGCACACACGTTACCAGTGTTGTGCAGTCAGAAACAGGAAAGGGGCGGTTTAAGAGTTTCACTAACAGTTCCTGCTTAGGTCGCAGAGCAGTTGCTCCTGGTGCTGAGCTCCCAGCTCTTAGCCATCATGTTTTCCCAGCTAGCTAGGTTCTGTAAACTGAATGGTATCAAGCTGTGAGCTGAGCCGGCAGGGCTGCCTCCCATAGCATAGTGAAGTGCTTTTCGCTTGCGTCACAAGACTGTTTGCATAAGCTTAGTCAAGGCTTTGGAGCCGCCCTCCGTTGCACCTTGTGCTATATTAGTGCGTCTCAGACAGGAAGAATTTTCTTTTGCTGGTGCTGCTGTAGTGTGTCCGGTTACCTTCAAAGTAAGTGCTCGCTCTTCCTGAAGACCTGAATTTCTTGTATTTAACTTGCCATGGCTCTAGTTTGGTTCTTTATCTTAATGAAACTTTGGCCATGTAAATGTACAGAGTAGGAAGTAAAAGTAGACTAATTTAATGTAGTGAAATGTAAAACTCTTTGTAGTTTGCACAAGTATAAGTGTGTAAAACTTTCTGATGTCTTAGGCTCAGCACCTAAATTTTACAGACTCTGATTCTAAGCATTCTTATTTGGACATGTGGATGTTAGGCAAAAGTAAAGTGCTCTCAGAAGTGGAGAGCAACATGTTCAGTTACTACTTGGCTTAATTGTGCACAGAGCCACGTGACTTTATCCAGGCTATTGTAGACTGGAGTGATACTGGTATATTTTATGAATTGATAAAAGCTATATTTATAAAGTAACAACTTGCATATTGAAAATTAAAATTCAGACATCTAAGGACTGGGGGTGTCTTAGATTGGAAACCCAGAACCTCCAAAAACACATCCTTAAAGCACAGAGCATATGTGTTACAGTGAAATCTAGAATGCTTGTAGCTATGTCCGATTTCTTAAAGCACTTTTAAGTGGCGACTCTGCTTTAGTTTTGATGCTTGCAGAAACAAGAAAATTACACTGATAAGGTAATGAAATTTTACAGTGTACTGTTTTGTCTCTTACATGAGAAAAGGAACACCTCACTATAATATGGAAAGGGCTCTGGCAACAGTATTAATTGTGCCTGGCAAAGTCATTGTTTTTTATTGCACCTCTCTCAACTAACCAACACTATTTGTCTTACGTTCGGTGTATTAAGATGTCAAATTTTATAGGGTAATTATCATATGGAAATATAAACTATAAATTCATTTTAATAGATGATTGTAATAATTTCCTTGTTTCATTCAAATAATTCTCCCTAGATAGAAATAAACATCCACAGACTGGAAAGTGAAACACTCTCGATATAGACAGTAAACAAAACTGAAACTGAGCAGCTGAAGGTGTAGGAGGAAACAGAAAAAAATCAGACTGTCTATTCCAGCAATTTATGCCAATTTCCTTAGACAGGCAAACAACAGTCAGAATTTTACGGATAACTGTGAAGTGTGTAAGCTCAGAGCTAGTCCTCCAGCCTTCCACCCAAGTCGGTTCTCACACCCAATGGTGTTTCAGGAGAATAAACCAAGGCACAGAGAAATTATGCTGCTGACCCTGAACAGACTCTGACTTCTTCCCGCCATATACTTTCCCCGGGAACAGCAGCACAGGTCATGACAGCATCCTGTAAAACTGAGCAAGCTGCTCGCACAACAGTCTGGTGCACGGTCGGATTTTAAGAAGAAGCTACATGAAACTTGGAAAACAATTATTTAAATCTGATGCAGGGCCAGGCACCTCCCTGCACGAAGCTCTAGGTCTCCAAAGAAATCGGACATAGCTACAAGCATTCTAGATTTCACTGCAACACATATGCTCTGTGCTTTCAGAAATCGGACATAGCTACAAGCATTCTAGATTTCACTGCAAGAATGAAACAAGCCTTTAAAGTTATTCAGTTTACACTCAGAATCTTTGAAGTCTGTTCTAAAGCAAGTAAATTGCTAACGTAGTGATTTAAAAAAAAAAACAAAAACAAAACTATAGCCTCAGAATGACAGGCTTACAAATTCTTACATAACAAACTTAAGTCCTTACCTCTTGCTTCGTTCTTTAGCCTTGTTCTACACAGCCTTGCGTTACCACGCTTAGAAACCTGAAGCTCCTACTGAGAGTACGCAGAGGAATTGTTTCCTAGTTTGCAATTTTTTCTAGTTCAGAGTTTAGGATTCCAGATGTAAAAACTCTACAGCTTCCTTCGAAGAGAGTTCATAGTTCAAGGGGAGCCCGTTCTATTTTTGAATGTGTCTTCTGTGCTCACTGTTTTTCCAGCAGCTCTTCCCCTGAAGCATCTGCCACAGTTGGCAGAACAAGCTGGACCTTTGTCTGCACCAGGTATAGGCTTACAAGACCACTGGTTAAAAATACTCAGCCCTGACAGTTGGTATCTTCTTTCAGAGAGTCCCAGAATGCCAGCAACTTTGTCTCTCTGTGTGTGTTTACACTTTCACCACAACACAGGTCTCAAAGTGAGGTTTGGGCACAGCGCTGTCACATTCACATGGGTTTACTTCCATGAGCAGAGGTTAAATTCGGTCACACTGGTGAGCACTCGGAAGAAGGAAAGCTGGGTTGACATTGGCAAAGCATATGTGAATTAGTAAAAGCCGGCAGCTGCCGAGTGTGGCCGTTGTCTGCCTATAACCCCAGTAACTGCAGCAATAAGGCAGGAGGATTGCCACTAGTTTGGAGGCAACCAGCACTGTCAGTTGTGAAGGGCCTGATGTGGGTGCTGGAAACAGAACTTAATCCTCTGCAAGAGTAGTGTGTCTTTAGCTCCCTCTAATTTATTTCTATTTTTATGTCATGCTGAAGATCAAGTCCAGGACTATATTCTAGGCAAGTCCTCTACCACTGAGCTACATCACCAGCCCTTACCTAGCTGTTTTAAAACAGGGTTTTGATCATTATATTTTTACTTACCTGAAGTAAGTAAATAATATAATGGGAAAAATTAGTAATTGTCTCTAAGATTTATACTATAGGACAAAACCAGAATAATGAAAAGGTATATTTTCCTTTGGTTTAATGAATATAAAGTTTACCCAGCAGCCTCCTAAAAAAAAAAATGTTCATTTCATTTGACAAACACATTGTATACCGGCTTTGTCCCAAACACTTTGCTAAGTGCAAACACAACACAGATTTTTACACACAGAATGTTTTTAATGTAAGAAAATTTAGCATGGAGAAGGCTCTCTCAAACTCCTAACTGAGGAGCTATTTACAGCTGGTGGGCTCCCACACTCCAGTGGATGATGTCATGCACACACACATGCGGGCAACACTAACTACACACAGTAGGGAGAATAGATAGATAAGTGAATAGTTTTTGAAAAATATTGAAGGGAAAATACTTTTGTATATTATGTTTCTTCTTTTATTTTAATTCCTTTGTAGATTTGGCACTAGCAATACACTTTTCCCACAGGCTTCATCCTTTGTGTAGAAAAAGTATTGATAATATATACTTGCAAAGCCAAGCATAGTGGTTCACACCATTAATTCCACAACAGAAGGAGATTGAAGCAGGAGGTTATCCAGGAGTTCAAGGCAAACCTAGACGGCAGAATGAGACCTGTGTGTGTGAGTGTGTATGTAGGTAGGTAGGTAGGTAGGTAGGTAGGTAGGTAGATAGATAGATAGATAGATAGATAGATAGATAGATAGATAGATAGATGTCACAAATCTTTCAGTAAAGTCTATTGCAAATATGTAGTCCATTTTACCTCTGTATTCAAACTTATCAGTATTATTTTAGTTCTTAGAAGAGAGTTTCCAACTCTTAATATAATACTTTCATTCTAAAATTTTACTAAATAGAGGAAATCCTTTGCTGAGTGAGCAGCCTGCAATTTCTTGATATTTAAATCATACTAACATACTGCCTTCGTAGTCATTAGCATATAGTAAGAGCCTCAAATGCAAGTGTATCACATGTGCCTTTTATCCCCCCTCTCTTGCTGTGACATCACCTGGGGAAATCCAGAAGATTGAATAACCAAGAAATGACTAATCAGGAGTCTGCTGACCTTTTGAAAATGGTGGGTATGCAAGTATTTCCGGCTCCACCTGTAAACGGTGTATCTTTTCCATTTTTTCCTCTTTAACTGTACAATTTTAGGGACTAGAGTTTTATATAGGACTTTCTTCATGATGCTGGGCACACAAATGATATAATCTCAAGTACCTACTGAACTGACTCTCAAATATCTTTGAAATGATTTTGCTTGAAATATAATACATTTTATAGTTCTTAACATAAAATGATGGCTAGGTTTTGGTGATTTGTTGTTGCTGTTGTTTTGTTTTATTCCTTTTTTGAACATGGAGTCTCACTGTGTATGTACATCAGGAATGTGAGATCCTTCTGTCTCAGCCCTGAGAGGGGTAATGTTGTGATTACAGGCATGCGTCACCATGCCTACATTACATCCGTCTTACTCCCTTTCTGTCTGTTTGCATGTATAGTTTGGGTTTTGTTCTTTGAGGCTGGGACTCTGTGACTCAGGCTGGTTAAAGTCACTTTGTAGCCAACAATGACCTTGAGCCCCTGGTTCTGCTTCTGTCTCCTGAGGCAGAGATTACAGGCATACCCTACCACAGGCTGATTCCCATTCTTTTCTGTATTCTTTGGCACTTTCATATGTAAGCTATTCATTCAGAATGAAATATTTTAAGTGTGGTTTAAAGTGACAGGCATTCAGGGGCAGTGAAAAGGCTCAGTGGGTGAGGGGTTTTGCCATCAAGCATGACACTTGAGTTTAATCTCCAGGATCCATGTGGTGTAAGGAAAGAACTGACTCCTAAAAGTTGTCCTCTAACCTACACACACATAAGCACGCAGGTGGATGGATGGACAGATGGATGAACGGACGGACGATGGACAGATGGATGAATGAGGAGTCAGGTAGGGCAGGCAAGCAGACGTTGAAAAAAATTAAGAAAAGGAAGGGTGAAAAATGGCTGGGGATGTCGGTCAGTTTGTAGAGTGCTTACATAGCACTCAGGAAGCTCTCAGTTCAGTCCCCAACACCACATAAAACCCAAATGTGGTGATCTGCACTTGTAATCCCATTGCTGGGGAGGTGGAAACAGGTAGATCAGGAATTCAGAGTCATTCTTGGCTACTAACTAGTTTGAAGCCAGCTGGGCTAATGAGAGTGTTATATAAATAATGGTGTGAACCCGCCAACTTTGCCTATGACAGAAGGCATGTGGAGTTCCTGGAAAGGCCCAGGAAGCAGCTGTCTTCTGTGTATGGTGGTACTGAGGCCATGGAAGGAGTCTGTCCCAGTACCCTGGGGAAATACCAGCAGCTTTCCAAATCCCCCATGATAAAACGCTTTGCAGCCAGGTTTGGTAGCATGAACCTGTAATCCCAGTTTTCCAAAGGCTGACACAGGAGGGTTGCCACAAACTCAAGGCCACCTTAAGCTACACAGGGTATGCCAGGCCAGTCAGGGCCACACAGTAAAACCTTGTCTTCAAAAGAATAATAAAACAAAATAATCTAGTAAGTAAATAAATACCCTTTTGTTCACTATTTAACTAGTACATAAAACCATAGACATGCACTTTTTTTTTCCTGGTTTTTTGAGACAGGGTTTCTCTCTCTGTAGCTTTGGAGCCTATCCTGGACCTAGCTCTTGTAGACCAGGCTGGTCTCGAACTCAGAGATCCACCTGTCTCTGCCTTCTCTGCCTTCCAAGTACTGGGATTAAAGGTATGTGCCATCACCACCCAGCAAAAATGTACATTTTAATAAACCCTGTAATGTTTGATTCAGTGTACATCAGCTTAAACTGTGTGTTTCAGCCAAGGAGTGTGGTGCGTCTATCTGTATCTGTCTGTCTGTGTTTTTTCCTTTCTTTTGTTGGGATTGAACGCAGGGTTTTATAGATGTTAGGTTAAGACTCTACCCGTGAGCCATAGCCACCATCCTGTATTTCTTAACACCTGCATCATCCACCCTTCAGTGTTGGAAAGGGTGTAAATACAATGCCAGTCATTTCCTTGCTGTAACCCGTCTGCTCCTCCAGTCCTTGGGTGCTCACTGAGTATCTACTTGGAATGGATGGTCGTGTATTCTCAGAGTCGCAGGCACGGATGATGCCACAGCCATTGGTTTTCTTTGATGTGTAATGATTAAGAAAAAAATGATTTTATAATAGCAAAAGTTCTGAAGCAGTTTGAGTTTTCAGTTTGCTTGTTACTGAAAATAAATAAGAGGATAACAATTATCATGATTGATGATTTTAAAAAAGGAAAAATGTTCTATAATATACCAAATGTAAAATGTAGGTGAAGACCTGATTAGAAGCAGGGTGGTTGATGGGCGCCACCAAGTGGTCTTAGTTAATATTCTTTTGTTTGATTTTTTTTTTTTTTTTGAAACAAGAGTTTCTCCAGGTAGCCCTGACTGTCCTAGAACTTGGTCTGTAGACCATGTTAGCCTTGAACTCAGAGATCCAACTGCCCCTGCCTCCCTAGTGCAGTGGGATTAAAGGTCTGAAGCACTGTACCCAGGTATTCTTGTTAGCTGAACCTTGCTTCATTTTCTTGGTGAAAATGTTGTAGCAACATAATCCTTTGTTTAACTCTCACTATAATGAGTTATTTAAAAATTAATTATGTGTATGTAGGAGGAGTACTTGCATGTAAGTACTGGTACAGAGGCTTAAATCCTCTGAAGGAGGAGTTACAAACAGTTATGAGCCATCCAACATGGCTGCTGGGAACACAGATCCTCTGCAAAAAACAGCAAACAGTCTTAACCACTGAGCCATTTCACCAGCTCCAATAGGTTTAGTTACTGAATCAACTATATGCTCTTCTCAGCTGAGCTTTTTGTAAGGGAGCTGCAGAAGGGGTCCTCCAAGACAGCAGTGGTCCTTAAAATTAGGTCCTTAACTCAGCATGAATGTATCAGTCCACATCATATCTAGTCTCTAGCAGGAGTGTTTTACAAAATAGACACACAGTATTTATTATGTCCATTGAGGTTTGGTGGGTGTGGTCTTTGCATGTACATACATGTGGAGGTCAGAGATCAACATTGGGTATCATCCTCTATTGCTCCCCACTTACTCTTTTGAAACAGGGTCTCTCTCACTGAATCTGAAGCTAACTGATTTTGCTGGGCTTGCTAATGAACAAGCCCAGGATCCCAGCTCATAAAGTGCAGCAAGTACTTTATGGACTGAGCCACCACCACCACCACCACCACCACACACCCCCCCACTTCATAAGACTCATGAGGTCTGGTCTACCTTTAAAGTACCAAGGTGTGGTACATTGCAGGTGATCCTATCATTGTTTTAAGATACGGCTTTTAAAACAAAGTATGCAAGGGCTATAGATATAGTAGAACTCATGCATTTGAGAATCCATGGACTTGATTCCCAGCATCTTTCCTTCCCCTACAAAAACAAAAAAAGAAGAGGTGAGGAAGCCATATTAAATGTAGGTATTTCACAAACAGTATTTGAATGTCTTTCCCTTTCCTATATACCTCCATCGTTATCTTCCAGTCTTTGGGAAATGTTCTGGTCTTTTGGTTGGGTGCTGGGGTTATTGTTGCTTTTTTGTTTTGGGGGGGAGGGGGTTTTTTGGGTGGGGAGATCAAGACAGAGTTTCTCTGTGTGACCCTGGCTGTCCTGGAACTTGCTTTGTGGACCAGGCTGGCCTCCCGAGTGCTGGGATTAAAGGTGTGCACCACCACTGCCTGGCTTGTTGCCTTTTAACTCTAATGTGTATGTAGGAACAACATGGGACCTGACAGACTTAATCTGTTCAGAGTCCCCAGAAATAAAAACCTAAGTCTAGCAATGTCTATGGACTCCGTTAGTATTGGTGATAACAGTGGGAAGAAGGCTGGCCACTGGAGATTCACAGCATGACATACTACTTGTTTTCCAGTAATGAAAACAGAACCCCAGAGAATCCTGAACTTTATGATAGTTGTTTCTTCTAAGGAACATTTTGCTCTTGTTATGCATTATAGTGTGAATGATCATGGTTTCTGTGCCACTTTTCCAAGACATTGTCATGCAAACATCATGTCCTCCTAAAGTTAAGATTCCTGTCAGATTCCTTCAACTCGTGATAGGGTTCAAACAAGAAATGGCACCCAATATAACCTAAAATCTTCGTAAATCCCGGGTACTTTCTAGTTGTTATCTTACTTTGAAAGAAGTCTGTTCATATGCTGAGAAGAATTAGTGAATTATCTGAGATACAGTATAAGGAGAAGACTCAATGATCTTAAAACAACTTTGCAGATTTTAGAGATATTTTAATTATCTGTTAAAAAATTATAAGGAATAATTATGTGATTTTTTTCTGTCCAGAAATATTTTAAAGCATAAATATTAATACAAATGAAATTTTAATCCTCAATGCTGGTTTTAGTTAAGGTTACTATTTCTGTGATCAAACACCATAACTAAAAGCATCTTGGGGAGGAAAGGGTTTATTTCGTTCGCAGTTCCATATACCAGTTCATCATTAAAAGCAGCGAGGGCAGGAACTCACACAGGGCAGAAACCTGGAGGCAGGGGCTGATGCACAGACCATAGAGGGGTGCTTCTTGATGGCTTGCTCAGCCTGCTTTCTTATAAAATCCAGGATCACCAGCCCAGGAATGAACCACTCACAAAGGAATGGGGCCACCCCCATCAATTTTCTTAATCACTAATTAAGAAAATGTCCTGCAGGCTTGCCTACAGCCTCATCTTATAGAGACATTTTCTAATTGAGGCTCCCTCCTCTCAGATGACTTTAGCTTGTGCCAAGTTGACATAAAGCTATCCAGCACAATGCTTATCTTACATAGTATGGTGGGCTATTTGCATGTAACCTATGTGTACTTTATTACATACTTTATTTCTTAAGTTTTAATTAATTTTTAAAACTGAGACCAATTTATGTTGTCAAGGCTGGGCTCAAGTGATCCTCCTACCTCCACCTGCTGAGCAGGTAAGGCCATAGTGGGTGCCCTAGTGAGATCTTGTTGATTTTTATTTTGTTTGCCAAGACAGGACCTCACATTGTGGCCCTGGCTGGCCTAAAACAGCTATGTAGACAGACTAGCCTTGAATTCAGAGATCTGCCTGCTTCGGCTTCCCAAGTGGAGGGGTTAAAGGTGGGCAACACCATACTCAAATTAAATCTTAAGCAAAAAGTTCCTTAAGAAATAAGTCTATCACAAAGTTCAGATATTTTCTAGGATTCTATTTTGATTAATAACAAGCTGTTTTTTATGTTCTATAAATTCTGAGAAGCTCATTACCTGTATAATTATATAAGAAAAATAATACTTTTTAAATTGATTTTATTGAGCTATATATTTTTCTCCGCTCCCCTCCCTTCTCCCCTTCTATCCTCTCCCATGGTCCCCACACTCCCAATTTACTCAGGAGATCTTGTCTTTTTCTACTTCCCATGTAGATTAGATCCATGTATGTCTCTCTTAGGGTCCTCTTTGTTGTCTGGTTCTCTGGGATTGTGAATTATAGGCTGGTTTCTCTTTGCTTTATGTCTAAAAGCCATTTATGAGTGGGTACATATTATATTTGTCTTTATGGTTCTGGGTTACCTCACTCAATATGTTTTCTAGATCTATCCATTTGCCCGCAATGTCATCATTTTTTCCACTGTATAGTACTCCATTGTGTAAATGTACCACATCTTTATCCATTCTTTGATTGAGGGGTGAAAATTACACTTTATAATAGAGTAAATGAACCATAAATGTAGGGTTTTTCTTAGGTTTCTTTGTGTAAGATAAGCTCTTCTATGTACTCCCAACTGTCCTTAAACATAAGATCCTCCTGCCTCAGCATCCAGTTGCTGGGGTTGTGCCTCCACACTAGGTGACTTTATCTTAATTTTCTAGGTGGAAACTAGTTATGTTTTAAATTTTCTGTGTATATAAATGGTAATTTTATATGGTGACTTTCTTTTTTAAAACAATGCCTCAGCATTTTTATACTTTTTAATACAAGTTTCTTGGTGGTGACTGAATTGAGGAAAGTAAGTGAAAGGTGCTCATTTTTGTTCACTTTTAGATGCCGGAATTTCAGAAAAGCTCAGTGCGCATCAAGAATCCTACAAGAGTAGAAGAAATTATCTGTGGTCTCATTAAAGGAGGAGCTGCCAAACTTCAGGTGATGCAGCTTTTTAAAACACTGGTGCAGATTTGCAGTGACAGCTGCTGGGAGAGTGGAGGTCGCACTCCAGGGCACCCCACCCAGGAGTAGCTGGTCACAGGAAACACTCCACATTCCATGGGGTTTGCTATTTCGTCTTTTTAGGTTCTTTGTATTGGTTTTTGGTTTACTTACTGAGAGAGAGCGCACAAAAGCATGGAGGTGGGATGAGTCTAGGAAGAGTTGAGGAGGGGAAGAGTATGATCAAAGTATACTGTATGAAGAGTTGGAGCAGACTCATCTGTCTGCTGGAGCTAGTGATGTGGTGCTGCAGGGCATGAATAAAGCCATGGCTCCAGTCCCTAGCAACTGCAGGGGGAAGGCAAATTTATTACTCTAATGTTTTGACAAAACCTTAGTAATAGATTTTTTTTTTTTGCCTATACTTTTGGAGTGTAAAATATAAAATCTGTCACCTAGAGTTGGTCTAAATACATGAAATACTCTATTTGAAAACAAAGAAAAAAATAATAGCCTTGAGACAGAGACAGCACATGCGCCGTGATGGAGCAGGCTGGAGAGTAAACGCTACACCTTGCCATGCTGTCACTGATTCTCCCATTGGTTCTGCCAGGCCTGTCACTTGGGCCTTTTTTAGTATTAAGTTCTAAGGTAACTAATACTATACACAGATATTAAACCATTTCAGGAGTCATACTTAAAGGAGTACAGTTTCAAGTTATTCTATATTTTAATTAACTGAGTCATCGTCAAATTAAAATGTAACTTTATGAAGGCGTAGTTGAGTTTTACATGTTCTCTCTCACTATTGGCCTGGGATTTTTATGGTTTGTTGTTGTCTTCTAGATTTTTGTTTGCTTCCAACTCCCAAGATCATGGGCATGTATTATCCCAGAAAGTAGAGAATCACAGACTAAATGTGAAGGCGCTGAAACAGTTGTTTAGTCCAACTTCATTATAAGAATTTCTTTGCTATTAAACTGCCCAACTGCTAATTTATTATCTCTTTAAGTGGTATTCAGAACAGGGCTGCAGAAACAAGTAAGACCCCACCAGAGCAAGATGGAAGACGAGAACCGGCTCCTGGAAGTTGTCCTCTACACACACACACAGACACACACACAGACACACACACACACACACAGACACACACACACACACACACACACACACACACAATTTTTAATTGAAAAAATCATCACTCAAATCAGTGTGTTGCAGGTTTAGGTGAGGAAGTTCCCAGGCAACTCAGTGGAAAGGCTCTAGATGTTCACTTGGTTAGCACAGTGAGCCTGTGATTGTGGTGCACTCATTTACATTTTGCCTTCTTTTTCTCACAGATAATAACAGACTTTGATATGACACTAAGTAGGTTTTCCTACAATGGGAGAAGATGCCCATCATGTCATAGTAAGTGTGATGCTCTTAAGTAAATGAATGTGATTGGAAATACTTATCAATGAAATGACTGGGTTTTTTTTCTTTTCTCCTTTTGATATTAAAAGTAAAGAAACTTCGCTTTTATTGTTATGTTTTGAGAAATTGTTTTTACTCCTCTTAGGTACATGACTATTTTTATATGTGCTTTTAGAAGTAAAGGGAATTGATGAAGGCTTCAAAATATTTCTCACTGTGTACAGTCTATTTATTACCCAAGAAATACTTAAAGAGTTTAAATTTTGCAATAACCTAAAAAAGTAACATTTATCAAATGCTGTTTATTAGTTAGGTTTCTCTTGCTAAACACTACGACCAAAAGCAGTTTGGGGAGGAAAAGGGTTATTTTGCTGCAGTTGTGGTCTAGTGTATTGGGAAGCCAAGACAGGAGCTCAAGCAGGAACCAGAGGCAGGAGCTCAGGCAGACTGGAGGAATATTGTTTACTAGCTTGCTCTCCTAATGCTTGTTCAGCCTACTTTCCTATACTACCCAAGACCCTTGTTGGGGTAGAATCGCCCACAGTGGGCTGGGCCTTTTCACATCGGCTATTGATCAAGCAAAATGCCCCATGGACATGGCACAGGCCAGTGTGTTAGATGTGGTTCTTTAGTTGGTGTTGCCTCTTGGTGTTCCCAGGTGACTATAGTTTGTGTCGTGTTAACAAGAACTAACCAGTACACCCTCTCTCAAAACAGAAAGAAAAGGAAAATGATGTATTTGGGGATGTATCTGTTGCTTCTGTTTATTAAAAAGGAAGATGAGAATGGCAGCCCGCTGAACTGTCAGAGCAGTGCTGAGGTGGTGAATCACTAAATCTCAGATCGTGAAGCCATCCTCCTGTAGTGGTGCCATTTGAAATACAGCACTGAGGCCAGAAATGCACTAACCACAGTAATTGACTTGGCGTTTAAAAATAGAAGAAGCAAGTTATCTTTATTAGTGGTAGCATCAACCAGAATATTTTCTTTAATGCCTGTGCTATGCACTCACTCTCTCTCTAGATGTCATTGACAACTGTAAACTTGTTACAGACGAATGTCGAGAAAAGGTAAATATCATTTCAAATGTATAGTTAATCCTTCATTGCCTCAGCTGATTATTTTATTCAGACAGGAATGAATGTCAAAAGCTAGGCATGATGGCATCCGCATGCACTCCCAGACTAGAGTACTGAGGGGAGATGATTTCAAGTTTAGGGCCAGCCTTAGCAAAATAGTGAGACCTAATCCTCCACCCACCCCCATCCCCCAGAAGAAGTGAAATGAATGCTGAGTGCTTTTAAGTTATATCTGGCACATTAAGTATTCAATAAATATAAAATTTATTGTACAAATTCCATGTTGGCTTTTTTTCCCTTCAAGACAGGGTGTCTCATATAGCTTTTAACTCACTGGCTAGCTGAGAAAAACCTTCTGCTCCCCTTTCCTTGACCTCCCAAGCGCTGGGATTAAGGGTGTGCAACCAGTGCCAGCACAACCAGTGTCAGAAGAGTTGTTATTCCAGCCTCTGGGTCCTTATGTTAACTGGAAAGGCAAAGGTGCTTGAGTCTCATGCTAATTTGCCCCCTTGAACTGATCAGGGCATGCCTGCGGTGCCTGCCTCTATCCTAATGGCAGCTCAGGGTGCCTATCAAAGCTCATTACTTAGATTTCAGGACTAAACTTGTTGTCAGGTCTGGTGGTTCAGGCCTGTAATCCTACTACTTAGGCTGAGGCAGAAGGATTTGAAGGTTCAAAGCCACCTGTAACTAGCACAGAACCGGGCCCCAAATAGAAACTAAAACTAGGGCTGGGCCTGTCGCTCAGAGGCAGGTCAGAGAGATCACTTGCCTAACATGCACAATGCCTTCCAGAGCAGAGCTGAGAGTAAACCTCCCATTTTTTCTCATGACATTCTGAATTGCTGACTTGGAAGTAAGGTGACTTCTGCAGTTGTCTCTAATTATATGTAAACCAAGATCAAACCATCTCCAACTTTATTCTTTACTGGAAAGTAACTCAAAGGCCCCATTGTTTTGTATTGTTAGCGTTGTTTTCTGTGATAATCAGGCAAATGACAAAACTGTAATCCTCAACACTAAGTTACCCTCTCCTTCCAGCTGCTGCAGCTGAAGAAGCAGTATTACGCCATTGAGGTTGCTCCCGACCTCACTGTGGAAGAGAAGTTCCCTTACATGGTAGAATGGTGAGTGCATCTGGAGCCCTGGGAGCGCTGAGGGGCTGAGAGCACAGTGGCCCAGTTAAAGGCTGTGGCTGTGTTCCCCCTGTAACATATGTGGATAGATGTGCAGATATACTAAATACAGAAAGACTTACAGTCACTCTAGTGAATTAACAGTTTGTGACTGGTCTCAAGATGACATGCAGTGAGGGTAAATAAAAAGTCCGGCACATAAGTCTTAAAGCCAGATCTTATTTTAAAGCTTCTTAGACAAGACACAATCTAAGAACAAAGGAAAAGAAGTAGGGTCCACACCACACCCGCCCCAACGTGCAGCCCTGGCCTCTGGTGTTGTTCCTCAAACTGCAGCATTCGAGGAGACCATGGTGAGAGCTTTGTGTGGAGCTCCTGGACAGAACAGACCTTGGCAAATGTAGAGGTGCAGAGGAGTCCCCCAGTTCCTCTGAAAAGCAACCCCTAAAGTGGAACGTGTTTGGGTTTGAGCAGCAGCATCGGCTTTTAAATTGTAAGAGGCCAGGAGTATTCCCAGTAGCTGTCAGGGAGAGCGGACAGCTCACCTGTGTGTGGTAGTAAGCGTGGAAGAGAGGCTTTCTCTGCCCACCTGCAGAAACAAAACGAGCTAGTTTTGGAAAATGGAACAAGACTGATTTCTGTGTGGAGACAGGACTGTTTGCAGTTAGGGTTATCTGGGGGTGGAATAAGCTCTGGTCCCTGATAATAAAGATAATTGTTTTAATATTTTAACTGGTATCTCTCCCCTCCTCTGGTCGTAAATTCCAGGTATACTAAATCACATGGTTTGCTTGTTGAACAAGGCATACCAAAAGCCAAACTTAAAGAGATTGTGGCAGACTCTGATGTCATGCTCAAGTAAGTCTCCTGGGTTTTGTTGTTTTTATTGTTTACATAATTAACTATTGTTGTATATATTCAATTATGTGTTTTAATCAAAATAAGCTATAATATTATTCCATAAAACAGTTAAAATATATCAGTGTTACAAAATGAATAGTGGTGAGATAAGAAAAACATTTTAGGTTAGAGCTATTAGGGTTTGGGGTGTAGCTCAGTTATCAGAGTGACTGTTTAGCACGCCTACAGCTCTTTGTTTGATCTGAGCACGGTAAGGGGATGGAGAGGTGGCTCATCTGATAAGAGCACTTGCTGCTCTCCCAGAGGACCAGGGTTCAATTCCAAGCACTCACATGGCAGCTCACAGCCATCTATAACCCAGTTCCAGGGGACCCAACACCCTTTTCTGGCCTCCATGGGCACCAGGAATGCACATGATATACAGAGATACATGCAGGCAAAACACCCATACACATGGAATAAAATTTTAAAACATTTTTTTAAAACCCAGGCATGGTGGCACTAGCCCCTGCACTTGGAGAATAGAGCCAGGAGGATCCTGAATAAAATAGCAGGTCTGAGGCCAGCTGGAGGTGCATGAAACTCTGTCTTTTAAAAAAGAAATTTGTTAATTTAGACTTGACAAGAGCATTGAAAGATTTAAGTGATGATTTGTATTTCCTTTCTCCAAAATTAAAAAAATAAGAATAATATATAGACTTAAGTAACCATTATCATTTTCAAGTTCTTTAGGAAACCAGTTTTGAAAGGTCTGAAATTTAAAGGAAATATTATAAGCTAGGAAGGTTTCAACTAAGAAGTGTTTCTGAATCTACATGAATCTGCCTTCGGAATTCTTATGCTTTGAAAACTTTACAGGGAAGGGAAACATTTTAGTTTATAGGTAAAATATTTGGAAGGCTTGGCTTAATGTCGAAACCTGTGATTACAGTATTTAGGAGGCAGAGGTTAGGGAATCACAACCAGCTGAAGGCCAACTTGGTCTACTTAGTGATTACTGCACAGCACGTACATGCATGCACACACACATGTGTGTGTGCACCATTATAGTGTTTGGGTTATAATTTTGTGAAAATCGTCAAGCTTACTTTCAGTACTTTGCACCAACCTTCAGTTTCTTCAACTTGTTGGTAATATGGCGATACCAGCAAAGTGTGCTGCTCTGCTCTTCTGGAGGAAGGGAGGGAGGGCAGAGCAGGGCCTCGGGCAGCTGGCCTTCGAGCTCAGCCTGGTGGGCTTTAAAGGGCTTTTCGCGGTATGATTTGACCCCTTGCTTTTAAATGGTGTAAATTGTAGGCTTTTATCCATGCTTACTGTAAGTCTTTAGACGTTTTAACGTCTAACTGGAACTGTGAGAACCAATAGCCAGGCAAAGAGTCACCTGCTGACTTGGTCACTGTTTTAGAATGAAAATATGATTTGCAGAAGTAGGTAGAAATATTTTTGCTTTATACTTTCT
>PVIU01021097.1:0-32328 GCA_004026605.1 Ondatra zibethicus | reverse complement strand
GTGCTGTGATTAAAGGTGTGAGCCACTATGGCCTGGCTAGTCAGGGTCTCTTAATGAAACCTGGAGATTGTAAACGTGGCTCCTCTCTGCCTCCCAAAGCTGGAGTTCCAAAGAGCTGCCGGTCTCACTTGGCATTTTCGTGGGTTCTAGGAATCCGAACTCCAGTCTTCTTGCTTGCACAGCAAGTGCTTTCTCTGCTGAACGCCCCTCCCCGCCAATAGAATTTCTGACCTGTGAACTTGTGTGTGTGCGATTCTTCCCTTCTTTTCCAGGCCTGGCAGCTGAATTCCATAAAGGGTACACAGCCACCAGGAATATTTAATACTTCTTTCTTTTCCTAATCGTGTAAACTAAATTACTTAACAGTTTTCACTACAGCCTCTTCAGTTGGAAAAGAGGTTTCTTAGGTTTTCATAACAGTGGGATAAGAAAACTTATATCATTAGCAAAAAGCTGCAAGATGAACACAATGTGACTCGCTACTGTTCACTTCCCTTCAGATATTGGAAGGAAGCTTTAAGATTTTGATTTCCACTCCCTTTCCAAACTTGCAATCAGTCACATTTCCTAGTTTATTAAATATTATTGTGTTAATAGTTAATAATGACAGGCAAATCTATTGCCTGAGGGGTTCGAGACAGTGTAGCTTTGGTGTAACTTTGTTGCCTCTCCTGGAACTCGCTCTATAGACCAGGCTGGCCTTGAACTCACAGAGATCCACCTCCCTCTGCCTCCTGAGTGCTGAGATTAAAGGTATGTGCCAACAATGCCTGGTCAAATTGATTTTTTTTGAAATATGATGCAGAGAAAGTATGTATGAAAATGCCACAATGAAATCCATAACCTTCAAACACATTACTTTTTTACTAACCATAAAAACTAATAAAAGAAAAATATCTAATATAAGGTTCAAGAAATTGTAGGAATAATTGAACTGTTCATTCTTTGACATATATTAATTTCCCTTGAGGATCAGAGACTAAGTATATTGTTAATATCAAGGTATTTATGACCAGGGGAAATGATGAAATAGTTACAGGTAATTTATGCTGATTACAAAATCATGATTCTACTATTCAACAATAGAGAAATATCCAATACTGAATCTTTCTATGTACACCTGCATCTAGTAGTGCATACTGTCATTCTAGCACTTGAGGAGGGTGAGACAGGAGGATCACAAGTTCAAAGCTTGCTTAGGGACCTCAATGAAACAGAATTTCAAAAAAACGAAAAAAGGAAGAAACAGAGAAAGTAAGCCTAGGCACCCAACGACTTTAAGAACGAGAGGATGAACCCTCCCCAGGATGAGCCCTCTAAATTGTTATCTAATACCTAGTGGTCATCCCTGAAATCGTATATATGCAAGTGACATACAGACTGAGCAGGAAAGGTTTGAGGGAGGAAAGGGAAGGAAAATTTTTGTAATGATACTGTAATTTTAAAAACTAAGAATCTAAAACAAAGCAAAACAAAACCCAAATCAAAACAAAAAACCACTGACAAAAAGAAATAAACCAAGAGAGAGAAAAAAAAGTAGTAAAGGAACCCTGGGTTTAATCTTCATTACCACGAAACCAAACAAAAAGAATCCTATGCTCTAGTCTTGCCCTTTTTACCAATTTGCCACCTAACTTTAGGTGATTCTTTTCAGTTCTGGGTCTGCATTGCCTTTCTCACTAAATCCGGAAGTCATCTAGCTTATCTTACAGGGAAGTCAATACGCTTAAAAAGGAGAGAACGGTGATAAACGGATGTTAGAGAAGAAAGGCACATATTATTTTTTTCCTTACAAATAGGTCTGATTAGTTTGTGTGTTTGTGTGGTTGTGTGTGTGTACCACTATGTTCCAATTTTTTACCACAGCACTATAACTTAATTTTAAAAACTGGCAATATTCAACGGCAGACACTGTATGAAAACTTCTCTTTGGTGTATTGCAAGACAAATCTGTTTTAGTTGATGGACTGGTATGTTTTGAGTAGCTTACCAAAGACTTGGGAAGAAAGGTTCTTCTCCTTAGCATCAGGGTTGTTTGGTTTTGAGACAGGGTCTCAGGTGGCACACTGGCTTCCAATTTTTCATAAAACCAAGGCTGCACTTCAAATACCCATCCTCTTGCCCTCATTTCCCATGTTCTGGACTTAAAGGTAAGTGCCACCAATGCTCACAGCCACAGTTGGGTCTTAAATGATCTCAAATAAGGTGTCCGGGATCATAGATTATTTTTCCCTTTAAACCTGTCACCAGTTTCAAATGCACCAAATAAGATCAGTAATAGGTTCTAAATTCAGGAAAGCATCGGTGGTGCTCGTGGCTGAGTCTGAGACATTTTTTGTGAGAAGGAATAGAAGAAAGCCTCAGCTCAAGTGAGAATTTATGTTCCTCAAATGGGAAGACTATGAAATAGGTCCCCCTACTTTCTGAGTAGCTGGAGATACACGCAGGGAATGGTTATTATATACCGTAACTGTCTTTGTTTGAGGGGTACAGGATAACATGGCCCAGTGGCAAAGACTTAAACAGTCCTAGATTCCTGTATTATTTTTGTAACTTACAAGGTATGCCACTTTGTTGGCTAATTTCATGTCAACTTGACATGGGCTAGAGTCATCTGAGAAGAGAGCACCCCAATAGAGAAAATGCCTTCATAAGATTGGGCTGTAGGCAAGCATATAGGCCATTTCATTAATTACTAATTGATGTGGAAGAGCCCAGCCCATTGTGGGTAGGGTCACCCCCCTGACCACCATGGTCGTCCTGGGTTCTATAAGAAAGTAGACCCAGCAAGCTATGAGGAACCAACCAGTAAGCAGCACTCCTCTATGGCCTTTGCATCAGTTCCTGCCTCCAGGTTCCTGGCCTGTCTGAGTTCCTGTTCTGACTGCCTTCAAAATAGAAATACAAGCCAAATAAACCCTTTCCTCTCCAATTTGCTTTGATCAACCATGATTACAGTAACAGCAACCCTAATTAGTTCCCTCATCAGTAAAATAGAGGATAATCAATCCCAAAGGGATGATTTGACAATTACATAATTCACATGGATAACTTTCCTTTGTTCAGGACACATAACAAGTGTTCAGAATCTCTTAATTCACTGCTTTTATGTTTTATCATTATCATAGTGATCACTGCCATTTTAGAATTTGGAGTTTCTCCAGGTAGAATTTTGGTTTGGCTCTCACCGATTTTCTCAGAACCAAAATGCCACTAAATACACCTTATGCCTTCCTTGTATCTTTTAGTTCACACACCTCTTTAGGGTCTTCTGGAAGTATTCCATCTTGGACTGACTTGAATCACCATTTTTTTTCTATCAGAAGTTTATGTGATATTAAATAATTTTTTATGCCTGGGCACTGCTGGAAGTCATCAAGCAAGGGCAGAATTAGAAGACCTCCTGGCCTCCTTTTCTGGAGGAGAATCTGTAACTCTAGTATTGGGGGGAAGGGGGTCAGGACTGCTCAGTGATGAGTGACAGCCCTGTCTGAAAAGAACAAAGAACTCACTGAGTGTGCCAGAGCCCATGTTGAAGATCACAGGATCACGAATTACAGCTCTTCTACCCTCTGGCAGGACAGGAAAGGAATCTCAAGACAAATTTTGCCGAGACAGACATTATGGATTAAAGGCTCACATATTCATGACTTGAAACCAGTCAGCCCATCAGACCTTCATAAGTGCCATCAGCCACCCTGGTTAATTTGGGGGAGTATTCTCAAAGAGAAGCGAGAGTGGGAAATTTTAGTTAGACAGTGCTTCTGAGTCTTACACCCTTTTCTGGCAATATCTATGATGAACAGTTTACCAGATGATTGAAGCTATCATATTTCAGGGGGTTTTTGGAGGAAAAATTCATGATGGAATTTAAATGCTATCCTGTCTTACTCCATTTACCATCAACCAGGGGTTGCCCAGCAGGAGAAATGAGATCATTTCTGAGTGGCAAGCTGAGCTTGCCCACATTCATTCTTCTTCCCACATCATGCTTTAGCATCAACATGTCAGCAGCTTCTGCGATGTGCCAGATCTGGGGAGACAGGGGACTGTCACCACTGTGAGGGAGACCCTCCCATCTCTATAGTGATTCACAGCAGCTGCCTTTTCTCTTGTTTTGTTGTCAGATGGTGGGAGGAGGTTAAAGAACTCATTCTGCTTTACTGCCTGGCACAGGGCTTGGCTAACATCTGAAGCTGTGGAGCCCAGTAGCTAGCTTTCCCAATGCATTCCAAACACTCCTTTCTCCTATGTATTCTTTTTAATAAAAGTACTCTGTTCCTTCCTTCCTCTCCCACCCCTTTTGACAAGGTCTCATGCCACTTAGACTGGCCTCAAACTTGCAATCTAGTCAAAATGACCTTGAACTTCTGATCCTCTGACCTCCACCTCTTTAAGTGCTGTGGTTTCAGATAAGCACAACCACACCGAGCTAGTCCCATGCTGGGGATTAAACCCAGGGCTTCTTGAATTCTTTACAACTGAGTTCCAACCCCAAATAGCCTGCATCGTTTTTCTTGATTCTGTTTCTTAGAGAGATCTGTGTCTGCAGAGGCTAGTCATCTTGGGAGGGTGAGACAGTTGTCCATCATTCAAAAACCAGAAGCAGGGTTGATGGCAGAAGTCAGCACGAGAGCACTTACCTAACATGATTTTTTACTTTTAAGCCCTGCACTACAACAAAACAAACAAATCCTAAAACCCCAGCACCTGAAACCAGCTCATCATTGTCACAGCAAACGGCCACTGTCAACTTTACATCTTGTCAAACTTAACGCACAGTTCTCTCTCTTTTAAAAATGAGATTTTTTTATAGTTTGGTGCTTTGCAGAAAGATGTAGAAGTACATTTTCATTTGGAAACTTCACACCTTAAACAGATATCCACAGTTCTATGCACATCTCTCTTCATGTGTATCCCTGTATCCCAATTTTAGCTTCCTCCTAGAAAAGAATTTCTATCAGCCCTTCTGTATACAACCCTCTCAACCTTTTTTTTTTTTTTGTTTTGTTTTTGTTTTTTGAAACAGAGTTTCTCTGTAGCTTTGGAGCCTGTCCTGGAACTCACTCTGTAGACCAGGCTGGCCTCAAACTCAGAGATCTGCCTGTCTCTGCCTCCCCAGTGCTGGGATTAAAGGTATGGGCCACCACCACCTGGCCCTCTCAGCCTTTTTAAAATTTACTTTCATACATGCATTTCTTCATTAGATTTTTGGAGGGTCTACTGTGCAGCCCTGAGTAGGCCAGAACTTGCCATCCCCATTGCTCTCCTTCTCCTTTAGGCCTACTCTTTATATATGTTTGCACGTGGACTGTATGCAACAAAAACTGATTATTGGGTGTCCCCACTGGAAGTCTTTTTAGTGGAACAATAGTTCACCACTGACATGTTACCTACTTCCAGCAGTGAACTCCCATCCTACATTCAGCAGAGGGCAAATGAGTATTTCAACCAGTAGGCATGTGTTTGGACATCTATATCCAGCTCCTATGTTCCATGGTCAAAGACTATTGCGTCTAAATTCTTCATTATCAATACTATCTCCTCCCACTAATCCCCAGCAGTACACACTAAATTTCTCTTTGTTTTTCCACCTGAGAGCAAATGGAGTCTCTGGAAGCAGGGATGTGGTAGTGACCAATTAATTACCCACGATTGTGTTTAGGCCAAATATGTGGACATACAAAGGTTTTGATTTGTAAGGGACGTTAAGGTCCTCCTCAGATTCAGAAGGAAAATGATCAAATTGAGACTAGAAACAAGGTTTCCTACCTCTTAGACATATTTGTACTGCATGACCACACTGATCCATTAAAATTGGTCTTGCTTTCGTTATATTACTAAGAGGGAGATGCGATGGTGTAAATATGCCTGCCCCTTAGTCATATATTGAAATCTTAATTTTCAGTGCTTTAGTCTCCAATGTAGGAACGGGTGCCTCCTGGGAGATGTTTAAGTCACAGTATTCTGATCGAGTGAATAGTTAATGCCTATATTATACATACATTCCCTACATAAAAAGGAATGATGAAGGGAGTTTGGTGGCCTTTTTATGTATTCCATCTTGTACAACAACTAATGTGCCCTCTTCTGAACACAGCAGTAACACATCATCTTGAAAATATATACTAGACTCTTGAAACCCCAAACCTGCCAGCATCCCAATCTTAGACTTCTCAGTCTCAAAACTAAAGACCCATAATTTTATAGAGTTTTGTTGGTTTGTTTGTTTGAAGGCAGTATTTCAGATAGCCCAGGCTGGCCTTGAAATGTTCTGTCGTTCTTGTTGCTATTGTTTTACATAAATATTAAGTCTGTAGTACTTCATTTTAGCCACGCAAAGGGACTAAGCAACCAGAGACAAGGATGTTGCAGATGTAAAGCGTAGGCAATAAGGCACCACCAAAGGAAAAAGAAAGAACAGCAGAGGAAGGGGGTGCAGTCAAAGGTTCCCCAATAATCCTTTAACTGTGTCAAAAAACCAGCCTTATATGTGGGAGGGACCCTGTTCAGCTTCTCATCTCACTGTGCAAAGTCCTTCACTGACTGCTCCCAGCCAACTCTTTTAATTGATTACTTAGAACTTGTGTATCTTAGCCCATATACCTCTACTTATTACATGTGCCTATTTTGTTGTTTGTCCACTCATGGCCCAAATCATCCCAGTCCCAATTTCACACCCCACCCTTTCACATGAAATATTGAACAAACAAAAACATGGTTGCTTCCAGTAGCTTGTTTCGAAAACTTAGGGCCCTTGATAAGATTTCTTTTATTTACTAATCCCTTAATTGTATCCAGTCCCCGTCCTGACCACTTTCCCCCATGAAATGTTTCCTTTTCCTCTTCTGCTTCTCTGTTCTTCCTGCCACTGTTTCTGCCCTGGTCCATTCAGCGACGGCCTCGCTGGTCTCCCAGTCTGTAGACCCCACTGCTTTTCAGGATAGCTCAACCTGCTTTCACCAAACTCAGCTTCTTTTGTTTGTTCTTGTATTGAGCATCAGCTCAAAAGCCCTCAGTGGTTGCCTATTTTTTGTCATTTTTTAATTTGTCTTCTCAAGTGGGAGAGGGTGTCAGCTTATTCTGTGTGGTTCTCCATGGCAGATCTAGAGCCAGTAGCCAGAGTTCTAGGGAGGACAATTTTAGCTAATCAAAGGAAATTCCTCTGAATAGCTTGAGATGCTGCACAAAGAAGCAGCTTGCTAGAGGACTGGACTTCTGGCCCCTGGGGAGGTGCATAATCAGGAGCTGGGAACTACTTGTCAAGGATGTTGTAAAAACAATTCATACTTTCTGGATGTGGTGACCCACTGTTGACCTTAAAGATGATGATACCTGCATGGGTTTTTTTTTTTTTAACATTGGATGCATGCCAGACTTGGAGATTTCATGTTACCTCATTTATCCTCATATCAACTCTATGCTCCACACCATGTGGAGCCCTATTTACAGCTGGCTCTGCATTAATGATTAGCTGCACAGTCTGGATTCAGTCTACAGTTGGCATCATGACTCTGCCACTTACTGGATGAATAACTTCGGAACAAGATGCATTTCTATTTTATGTCCGCCTCCTCATCTTTACAATGGGGGGTGGGTAATAGTACCTAGTTCTATGGGATGTTATGCAGATCATGTCATAAGTTACCATATACTGTACATAAAGCTCTGCTTGGTGTATAGTATATTTCATTATTCACCATCAGTTTTATCTTCATTCGATATGTTCTTTGTGGGAAGCGGCTGAGTTATGTGTCTTCTTATATATTCTTTATTGTAGGCAGCCCAAATAAGCTTTCTTTCAGTGAGGACTTATGGCCAATGATAAAATGCACACTCAATGAAGTTACTCCGTGAAACCTAGCTCCTTGTTTTTATCGCCATCCATCAATCCCTATTGATCATCTCTCAGTCAATCCAGGTTAGCCTCCCTCAACCACCTTTTCCTTGGGAAACTCTACTTTTATTGGTCTCTCAGAGACATGGCTAGCTGGTGATTCAAAGACATAGAGGTACTTGTGCTTTCTAGTTACTAAGTGGATGGAAATACCGTGAGGGGTTGGCCCACCCACTGAGACAGTGTGCCTGATCTAATGGGAGCTCACCAAATCCAGCTGGACCGGGACTGAACGAGCATGTGATCAAACTGGACTCTCTAAATGTGGCTGCCAATGGGGATGGACTGAGAAGCCATTGATAATAGCACTGGGACCTGTCTCTTCTGCATGTATTGGCTTTTTGGGACCTTAATTTACTTGGATGCACACCTTCCTAGGCAGGGATGAAGGGGGGAGGGCCTTGGACTTCCCACAGGGAAGGGTACCCTACCCACTCTTAAGGATGGAGGGGGAGGGAGGAGGGTTAGTGGGGGAGCAGGAGGGGAGTGGGAGAAGGGGAGGAAGGGTTGATTTTTGAATGGAAAAATAAAAAATTTAAAAAAAGAAAATTAAATATTTTTAAGAATAAAAAATAAAATCACAAATAAATAACACTGACTTTTCAGAATTTGTTCCAATTCTCACTTTTCTTTGAAGACTCCATAAACCATCATTGACTCATACACCAACATTCAGCGTCACTAGCACCTGGAGCTCTGTCTGTGTGTGTAGTCTGTCTCCTTGATTAAACAGCACTTCCATGTAAAGGGCAACTGTGCCTTTTCCTTCTCTCACATCTACCAGCTCAGCATCTTCACATAAAATGGTCTCAAGAAATACTTGTTTAATCAAAAAAATTAAAATATAAAAAATAAAAATAGATAAATAAAAGTGAAATGCAGCCCCCTCCCCCCAAAAAAGACATAGAGGTACTTGTGCTTTCTAGTTGCTAGCCACAGTTACTAAATGGATGGAAATACCTTTGTGGATAACCTTGTGATCTTCGCTTCTATTGTTTTGATGTTCCATCATCCTTCATGTCTTCCTTTTACACTGAACCTTATATATTCAACTCCCATCTTGCAGATGTCAGAGCATTTCCTTAGTGCAGCTCATTGTTTGCTTTATTTGTGAAAGTTACATGAAATACACACACAAAATCTCTCTCTCTCTCTCTCTATATATATATATATGGTATATATATGATATGTATGCACGCACATGCACACACACACACACACACATATCCCTTTGCTATCATTCTCATCTTGTTTTACAAACATTACATGTAGCTAGTGGGAAGGGGCCGCTTTCCATTTTAGCTCATACAAATTAGTAGCTGTCTTAGAGAGGATGCTTTTCAAGCCAGGTGCCACCACTTTGCTTAATGCTCCCTAATGTGTAAGCCTGAAAATTATGAGTTGTTGGAATCAATTTCCTACAAACAGCTACACACAGCTTTTGTTCTGTCGATGATTGTCTCAATTCCTGAATGGTTGTTTCTTCCAGACAGAAAAAAAAATCTCATGTCTTATAAAGAAGGGTCATTATCTCACAGAGACTAGCCTGTGATTATAAGGTTTGCCAAGTGTCATCCAATGGAATGACACTTGGTAAACTATATTGCCAATTGTTAATTTTTTCCATATACTTTGACCATAATATGCTAGTTAATTATCCTTATATCAGCAAAAGCATATTTTATTGAGATTCAAAATTGGGGATTTGGTTTTGCACTCAACCATATAAATGTTGACTATTTTACTCTGGGACCCAGTCAAGTCCTTTTACAAATAAAAGCAGCATGAACATGGAGCATGGCTCCACGTTGATTCTTAATTTTTCTGGCGATGAAGACAAATGTCACTGAAACAATCAGAGATCACCTGACCTTCCAGGGTATGTTCACCATTGAAGTTAGCAGATTCCCCAGAAGAATGATGGCATTAGGGCTGCTCCATCTGCTGATGAATAAAGCGTGAGGAGGCTCTTTTCCATTCACTAAATGCGTCATGTGCCAGGGTTGGTCTGAGCAAGCTGCGACATCCATTTGTCTGTCTACCAGTGCTGCTACCTGTGTGTAACTATTGTCCCTCAACTCACCTCTTCCTGTCATGTACGCAGACCAAACACATAGACGCACCTACCGATACACTGGAGCTTGAGTGTGCATTTTTTACCTTTGTTTTCAACTTATCTGTTGAGTGACTTATTTATGGGTTCTGAGTATCCAGAATGTCCACATGCTCGGCAAATTACTCTATTACTGGGCTACGATTCCAGTCCCTTTTCTCATATTTTAAAGCAGGCTACAGTTTTTCCTAGTCCATGTAATGGAGTTGGTAAAGGGTCTCTTTCCATCACTTGAAGACAGATACTCACACTCTCTCTCTCTCTCTCTCTCTCTCTCTCTCTCTCTCTCTCTCTCTCTCTCTTACACACACACACACACACACACACACACACACACACGTATATATGGTGGAAGGAAGGAAAGATCTGTTAGTATAAGGGACACTGAATGTTTGGGTATCTGACCTATAATACCCTCAATTTCTTGGTTGTACCTGCCCACTCTGGGTTCACTGAGCAGCTGTGCAGTTTCAATCTGCCTTCTCAGTTCGCCTCACCTCACAAGGCAGAGTTGCTGGTAGGGAGTTGCCAGACTGCCTTGCCCTGAAATTGTTCCTGCAGGAAAGCAGATGTCTGGTGTCTCCTAGCAATTGAAGTGTTACTGAGGCCCCTGGCCAAATGCCACTCAGTGCCGGGTTGATGCCAAATTCTCTGCAGACAATGAGTCTTGGGGGATGTAAGGAAGAAACTATTACCGAAGATTGGAATGTGTCAGCCAACACAGCTTGGATAAAGCTTTGCAACATCACAAGGATTTGACTGGCCAGAGGAGGGTAAAAGAGCAGTCTGCAAATCAGTAGGAACTGGTCAGTGTGTTCGGTGATGTAATAATACATACCACAGAGATTTGGGCCTGTTGTCTTTGTTGATATTGAAGTCAAGCCAGGTAAAATCAAGCAGAGTGTTTTCCACAGCTGCGTATTAACTTATGACCAGTAACAAGTATCCAGATAGATGTGACAGCTTGTGGTATAAAGACTGAAAATTTAAGGCTCTCTGCTTAAAATCGTGTCAAATCACCCTTCACACAGGTCCTTGGGCAGGAGGTGAGGAAGTCTCACAAGCACAGGCAGTGACTTTGTCCTTTGGTAATTCATCCACTAAGTTGGGACCTTTTTTCCCAACTTGTCTGCCTACAGCAAGTGCCTCTTAGCATTTTCCAGAAGGTATGGGAAAGGACCCAGCATGGCTACAGACTTACAGAATACATTTTTGGTGAAAATTCCTCTTGCCTCTCACCTTTCCTCATGAAAAAACCACCAGCAATCGTATTTGTTATGGATTTTTGTTTTTGTACAAGATCCTGTAACTTTGTTGGACAATGGATTTCACTCTCATTAATTTCTACTGTTTTCAGTTTTGAGACTAGCAACAAATCATAATAATGAATAACTTATGTCATACTGGCAGAGGAATTGTAGGCAAAATCAAAATTGAGAAAACTCTAGCTAGGACTGAATATGGTCTCAGTAACCAGTTTCAAATATAGTATTCTACAGGAAGAAGTGAAATTCAAGAGCCACTACCTCTGGAAATTTGTCAAATTGTAAGATGCCACATCAAAACAATTGTATACTTACTACTCTAATGATATTCAAAAGATTTGATTTCCAGTTTAGGTATTGGGTATAAACTACTTTTATCAGTGCCTCAGTTTACTTGCCTGGAAATGCATGTGCTCATTTGTTTTGATCCATCTCTGCACTTGTAGGGATCCAATTACAACTATACTAAATTAACTTGATGCCATGAAGCAGATCAGAGGCTTGGAATCACCTGACCTAATAATCTATAGCCATATAAAATAATTACATCCCTCGAATTGATTTCTGTCTGGTACAGCAATCTTGAATAAATAAATTTGGCTTTGCCGCTATCTTATACTCAGCATCTGAAGCTGTGTTTCTGAGGTTTGGCTTTTTAAAGTGCCTCATTCCCAGATATAACATCAAGGAGCAGACTGAATTAGAGCCTGGTTGCCTAGAAATCCCAGACATGCAGGAAAGTGTACCAGTTTTCCCTTGTGAAACTTCAATAATACACAAAGGTGTCAATGGCAACCCTTCATTCCCCTTCCTCTTATTCATAAAATCCTCCCTTATTACCCTTATTATTTTCCTGACTTGCTCATGTAGACCTGGGCATCCTTGATGAAAGTGACATTTAGCAATTCTTACTCCCTTTCCAACGCAAACAAAGAAAGTAAGGGAAGAATAACTTTGGTTCTGAGTCCTCAAATCTCACCCAGGGGTATAAAGAACCATGCATTTCTTGGGTTTTTAGTTGTACTTTTGATGGTACCATTATACAGTGAGGCTTGAAGCATTTTAAATGAGCAGTGCTTCTATTAATGCATTATACATTTATTTCCTACTTTATAAATTATGCTATGGAAAAATGTGGCATTGGAGTCTTACTTTAATGAGACATAATTGCACCATTTGGGGTAGAGTGATGACAAAATACTTGCTCAAGGTCAAGGTAGATATGAGGTGTGCAAAGCAAAGCCAGAAATAGACCCAAAGCTCTGCTGAGTTCAGTTACATTTAAGCTTCCAATAAACCACAGTATCTCTTTCTTCTGTACGTTTTAAGTACAGTGGTTTGCTATGAGCAGAGATATTAGACAGGCTACAAACCTATGCAACCACCAAATGGCCAGAGCCATTAAAGAGGGCTTGATGTGGCAGGGGGAAGAATCAATGCACACAGCATTGTCAGTAACAAGCCTAAGAAGTTCACTTTATCAGCAAGGCATTCTTAGTCATGCTTTTCCATCTTCAGGCATTTTTTATCTCCAACTGAGAGCATGACTTTTTGCTGTTGATTTCAGACAAAGCCATATTTTGAATGAGAAAATCATATTGTCTTAATATTCGTGCCCAAAACTGAGGTAATGAAGTATGGAGTTCATTTGTGAATTGTTTTGAATAGCCACAGCCCCTTGAAATTATTTTTGTTGGGAACTCTCGAGTGAGCATTCTTTTAAAATAGCCACACTGTTGTAATTGGCAAACCTCTGGGACAGTATCTTGGAAGGGAAATAGTGTGTAGTGGGGAAGGAATACTGAATCCATAGCCTGCAACCTGAATTATCTGTTTAATCTGCCGTATTTTCACATTTGAAATTGCCTCCAGATGGGAAGACAAGATCTTAGAATCTTTAATTGTGGAAAACATGTATTAATGTTAGACATCAGGGGAACATTACTTTTCCATGGCATCTTTTATATGCCTGTCTTTTATTACCTGTTGGTTCAAAATGCATCTCATTATTTTTTATCATAAGATATAGCTGACTATTTTTAACATTTCCTTTAAGGTATTTTGGAGGAAGTAATTTTTTTCTACTCCAAGATCATAACAGATCATTTGGTCATGTTTCAGGCCTCAAGTTTATTTAAGGAAAAGTGCCTTCAAAGCCCTGAAAATCCCAATATGACTGACTCCCAATCAACTTGGAAAGTTTAAATTATTAATTACAATGATTAGACCTGTTCTTCATCTTCTAATTACAAATGCACAACTTGGGGTTAATTCCCACTAATGACTGAAGTCTTTGATTACAGAGGAATGGTGGAAGAACTTCATTTCTGATAGGTGTTGGCTATAATCAGAAAGGTGACCTCTATGAATAGAATCCAATTCTAAAGTGTTCAGTCTTTAAATGCCTTCCAAGTTTTTCTTTCTCTCACAAAATGCCTTGAATTCCACGCCTTTCTTCTAACCTCTGAAAAATTTCCCTTCCTAGGACCCCAGGGGTAATTGCCAGGGGCAGATTAAGACAACCTTGAGGTCAAATGCTGCTGTGAGTTTTTCCATTCCTGTGGAGCCCTAGGAAGAGACCCTGGCTGCCTCCATTCAGTGGGAAGTAACAATGACCCAAAACCAGTGTAATTACATTGGGAAGTTAAATAGAATGAGCTTTGGGGTTTTTCCATATTAATTTTCCCAAACTGGTATGTGCAAACTTAAGTGGATGTGATACCCATCACAACTCTTGTGTGTTGTAGAACATGAGGCTGCTGTCTAAAAATTTTTTTATTGAGATTGTAATATAACTGCATCATTTCTTTCTTCTGTTTACTCCCTCCAAACCCTTTCACATATTCCCTCCCCTTGGTCTCTTTCAAATTTATGGCCTGTTTTCATTAGTTGTTGTTACATACATATATGTATACACATGCACACACATTCCTAAATACATAAATATAACCTGCTCAGTCCATATAATATTACTTGTATGTACATTTTTAGGGCTGACCATTAGGTATTGGCTAATCAATTTGTGTGCTCTACTCTGGGGAAGACTATTTCTCCTCTAAGCATTCCTCAGTTGCCTGTAGTTCTTTGGTGTATGGTTGAGGCCTTGCAGTCTTTCTCTTGTCTACTTTAGCAATCTATTGTTGTTGTCATTGTTCAGCTCATTTTTAGTGAGTCGTGTTGGTGAGACTTTATGGGGGTAGCATATGACTTTCCTAGGAGATATAATCTCACAACAAACTCCCTCTGGCTCTTGCAATCTTTCAACCCCCTTTTCTCAGTGTTCTCTGACCCTTACCTTTGGGAGCTGAATTGTAGATGTATCAGTTGGAATTGGGCTCCACAACTTTGATTGATTATGGTTTCCTGTAATGATTTCCATTTGTTGCAAAAAAAGGTTCCTTAATGATGGGGGAAGACTACACTTATCTTTGGGTATAAGGACAAATACATATAGGTTGTGATTATGGATTATGTTGGCTTACTAAATTATTGGTTGTTGATTCTCCTCCAATAAATGTGACTTTATCAGCACAAAGTAGTTGGCTAGATTTCCAGTATACGGCATGGCCTCCCTCTTGTTGAGTGGGTCTTAAGTCAATTAGAGAGTTGTTGGTTACCCCTAACGTATGAATACCACTACTATGCCCTTAGGATTATCATGCCATGCTGGTTGTTGTTGTGGTTTATAGGCAGCAGAGTTGGGTAGGACTGTTGGTTGCTTCATGAAGCTGTTGTTTGCTCATGGTTCAGAAAAGTAGTATGTCTGTAGTTCATATAAACACAGTAAATAACTTGTAAACTATGTAATAACATACATAGTTTTCTTCCTTGAAACCAAATCTGGTAGATGAGCGTGGTTCTTACAATTTTATCTTTTGATGAAATGCATCTTACATTTTAAATATATTCTGTCCCCAAATATCAACAGAACCTGCCTTGCCAGCCATCACAATATAACTATAATGAGAAAAAAATGCACAAGACTAGTCAAATACTTTGTCCACTTTTAACAGCTTTGGAAAGGGTCATATTGTGCTACATTGAAATAATTCTCACTGTTAAATTCATTGGAAATTGATAGCATGTCAAAATATTGTTTATCATAGCAAATAATAGAGTTGAAAAATGTATACTTATGATATATGCACCAAAATTCAACAGCCCTGTAATATTCAAAGATTATTTGGTGAGGACTATTTTCTCTTTTTTTTTGAGATAGGGTTTCTCTGTGTAACAACACTGGCTGTCCTCAAACTCACTTTGTAGATCAGGCTAGTCTTGAACTCATAGAGATCTGTCTGCATTTGCCTTGCGAGTGGTGGAATAAAAGGCATGTGCCACCATGGCCTTGTTTCTGGTAAGGATTTTTAATGAAAATGAAAAATGAAATTTATGCCCTGGCAATACTGAAGCACACATGGGCAGCCCGTATACAGCAGTTCTGTTGAACTTGTCCATATTGGGTTTCATGGTCCAAGTTGACGATGATTGTCCAGGTCTCTTCCTCAAGAGGGCACCAGATCTCATTATAGATGGTTGCAAGCAACTGTGTGGTTGCTAGGAATTGAATTCAGGACCTTTGAAAAAGTAGGCAGTGCTCTTAACCGCTGAGCCATCTGGACTGGAGGAATGACTCAGCCGTTAGAGGCTAGGCTCACAACCAATTTTTAATAGCAAAGTGGAAAATTCAAACCATGCATATTCTAGTTACTTATTTATCATTAACTGTTAGCTGTTGGTTGCTGATATATTTTATTGCTTTATTTCTTTCATTATTTTGTATTTCCAGGCAGGGTTTCATGTGTCCAAGCTGACCTAGAGCTTGCTATGTAATCCCCCTGCATCTACATCCCAAGTGGTTGAGATCACAGACGTGTCATCATGCCCAGCTAACATTATTTTATTATATACATATTGTACAAATGTATAAGTATAGTTGTTAATTTTTTTCCTCCAAGTTTAAAATAATAACTAGATTTAATGTCTGTGCCTACTTCCTTCTATTTTTGTCAACTCTAAATATTTGGGTTCATATTTCTTTCTTAGAATTCCAACTCATCCTGATTACTAAAATCAACATGGGGCAATTCCTTGGTCCAGACAATCTTTGTCACTGTTTCTACATGTACCAATTCATTTTATCTTCACAATAGCCTTGCACAGCCTGTTCTATAATCATTCCCACTTTACAGTCGAAAAAACTGAGTTACAATGAAGTTAAGCAATATGTCCCAGGTCACATGCCTGGAAGTGGCCTGTTGATTCACAAACAGAATTCTTCACCAGCAGAGTGTGTCTCTTCTCTTGGTACATATGATGGTATCATTGTCACTAAGCTCTTTTATACCAGGATGTTTTGATAATACAATCTATATAGCTAAGTCTTCCCTCATCTCCCTACCAACATGCATATCAGAGTGAGAAGAGCAAACACATTTATCTTGTTCTCTAACTCCTGAGACCTTTTGAGGAGGGCTAGATGTATAGACAGAGTAACATGTGATTCATTTTTTTTGGTCTAAAATTATTTTTAAAACAGGCATTTTCAAAATAGTATAGCTGATTTTATAGTTGTGTGTGTGTGTGTGTGTGTGAGAGAGAGAGAGAGAGAGAGAGAGAGAGAGAGAGAGAGAGAGAGAGATCTATGGGGCGTATTTTTAAGTGTAGGTGTAGGTGTATGTCTGTGTATGTGAAGGCCAGAGGTTGATATTGGGTGTGTTCCTTGATCAATCTTTATGTTATGTATTGAAATAGGTCTCTCCCTTAGAGCTCTCCAATTCAGCTAGTCTATATAGGCAGCTTGTTCCAGGGATCGCCCGTCGTTACTTCCCAGGGCCTAGGATTACAGGCAAGCTGCTGGGCTGCACTGCCATTTCTGTGGTACTAGGCTTCCAAACCCTGGTCCTCATGCTTTTGCCACAAGGATTTTATTCACTGAAGTAACTCTCCAGCCCCACTGCTGATTTTAAATCATCTTTTCTTTTTTGATTTCTTTTTTTTCCACATTTAATTTTTTATTATTGCATTATAAATAGTACCATTCAAAATTTCCACCTCCTCCGCTCCTCCCATTTCCCTCCCGCTTCCCCACTCCCCCTCCCCTTTTCCCCTCCAGTCCTAAGAGAGGGCAGGTTACCCTGCCCTGTGAGAAGCCCAAGGCCCTCTCGTTTGATTTCTTCACAGTGAACCATTCCGTACAATATTCCATTTTTATTTCCTCACCTTGGGGACCCAAATCGCTGAAATGAAATTACATTTTTATATGCAGTGGGGCAGTGAAGAAAACACTTTAATAAGCAATTGTGGTATCTCTATTTGGGGAAGGAAAGCAACGAGACTGCTGTGATTATTTTTGTCAGTTGTTCTATCAAAAATTTTTAAAGATTCATTAAAAATTCATTTTAAAGATTTATTATGTATATAGTGTTCTGCCTGCATGTATGCCTGCACACCAGAAGAGGAAACCAGATGTCATTACAGATGGTTATGAGCCACTATATGGTTGCTGGGAATTGAACTCAGTATCTCTGGAAAAGCAGCCATTGCTCTTAACCACTTAGCCATCTCTCCAATCCTGTATCAAAATGTTTAGACCTATCCATTTACTTCGTATTTCAGTCCTCTGGGTATATCTAATTCTTTGTTTATTTCTTGTTTGTTTAAGATAGGTGCTCAGGCTGGTCTTCAATTTGCTCAATAGCAAAGGATGACCTTGTACTCCTGCCTCTACCTCACAAGTACTGGGATGACAGATGTGGGCCCCTATATTGGATCTTGTGTCTGTAAGTCTGGTCCTTCTGGATGTGGAAACTCCTTAAGAACAGAATATTATATCTGGGCTCAACTAGAGACATTTCTCTATTTACATAGTGTCATGGACCGTGCTTGACACAAAGATTTGAATCAATCAAATCCGTCACTCCAATGTTCAATAGACAAGGAAATGGATTTGCAATGAGAATTTAAATAACTCTAAAATCAAACTTTTAGGTTCTCATCAGTTCAAGGCTAGAAGCAGGTCATCCTAATTGTTGGGCCAATAATTTCTCAATCTTTTTCAAGGCATTAAAAAGGATATGAAGCTTACAGTGAGCAAAACCTCGTCATTTTTAGGTCATTTAAAGCTTCTGCTGACTTCCAATGGATCCATTGGGAATATACCAGTTGTAGGAACCAGTACAAAGTTTTAAAAAAACACAACACACACACAAAAAGAAACCATAAAATGCGGTGGAAAGGGAGAATCATTTATACCTTAGTGTTCTTTTTTTTAAAACTCTTTTTTTAAATTTATTTATTTTTATTTTATGTGCACTAGTGTTTTGCTTGCATATATGTCTGTGTGAGGGTGTTGGGGCCCCCTGGAACTGGAGTTACAGGTAGTTGTGAGCTGCCATGTGGTTGCTGGGAATTGAACTCAGGACCTGTGGAAGAACAACCAGTGCTCTTAACCGCTGAGCCATCTCTCCAGCCCTACCTTAGTGTTCTTGGTGAGAATGTTTTGTATATGCAGTAGTGATAAAAAAGATTTGAACTTGCCCGATGCGCTCAGATAGGGCCTAGCCTGCCAGCAGGTGAGAAGTGGGAGGACTTCAAGGGGCCTTTCTGGTGGTTTACAGTGCCAGGCTTGTGCCGCCCCCCCCATTTTAAGGAAAATAGGGATGGAGAATTAGGACAGTTAAGGAAGCAGAATGGTTCACACTTCATGGAAAGTCACATAAAAGAAGAAGCTAGATGGAGGTGATTGGGCTGATGTTGGAAGCCAGCTTGCCATCTGCATTCATTGTGATGTCAGTGAGAAACTGACTGAGGAGGGAGGCCTGATTGCCCCCTGGGACCATGGTGATCTCCAGATTAGGCTGCTGCAGAGACCATGTGTAGGTCTCTGGCTCTACAGTAGCCAGAGGTTGTGCTGATATCCATGGCTCCTGTTGCCATTGAGTGCCATACTGACTCCAGAGGACTGGACCACTTCTTGGGGCCGAGTTCGGGTAGACGACTCGTGCTACCACTGGGGCCTTACTGATCTCGGTGGCCTTTGCCGTCACCTCGGGACGTGGTGACAGCCAAGCCTAGGCTGATGCCAAGGATCATGTTTGTGCCTGTCGTCCTACTGCAGCTGAGGTCTATGTTGATACCCATGTCCCCATGGTACCAGCAAAGATCATATGAAGCTTGGGGTCTGGACCACATCCTGTGGCTTTGTTGATGTCTAGGGGCCTTGCTGCTATCAGGGCAATCTTGATCTGAGTGCCCCCTGAGCTACCACTCAGAACAAGTACGTCGACCAGGCTAAGCTGTTGCCTGAGGCCATATCTGGGTCCGTAGTCCAGCTGCAGCCAGGGTCTGCCTTGAACTCTGTAGCATAGGTTGCCACTAGGGCTCCATATAGGGGTCTGGGACCTGGGCCAGAGCCCGTGGCTTGGGTAGAGTCAGAGAACACTCCATAGCAGGGGTCATAGAAATATGGGTGGCCTGTGCTACCACCCCGGATCAGGGTGTTATCCAGGCCCAAGCTGTTACTGAGGGCCATGTCTGGGTCCGTGGGTCTGGATTGACATACATGGCTAAGGTTACCAACAGATGTCATTTAGAAGCCAGCGGTCAAACCAGCCTCCTGAGTCTGGGTTGGTGTCTGAGGACCAGGATGCAGCCATATCTGAGTGGCCTGCGCTGCTACCCAATGACATCACAATGTCTGGGCCTGAGCTGCAGGGCCATGTCAGTGACTGGTGCCCCACTGCAGCCAGGGTCTGTGCTAATTAATGTCCAGTGCTCCAAGAACTGGTGCCTGCATGAGAGAGAGAGAGAGAGCACCCCCACCCTTCACCACGGGCTAGGATGAACCTACCCAGAGGACATGAATGTAGGAGAGCTCACTCTTCACACCCAAGGCAGGAGGTTCCAGTGGCTCAATCTGACCTGTCTGGCTAACACCCACTGGGTCTTGGGTTGTCCCCTAGCATCTACCCCATCTAGGTCCTTCTGGATCTCATGAAGGGACTGGTCCTGTGCATTGATACCCATAAGATCTCAAAGACAGGACATTCAAGAAGAGCTCTGGTGAGGAATCAGGGAGGTTCCTGTACCAAAAACCAGAGGCCTTGAAAAGGACTCATTGCAATGGGCAGTTGTCAGTCAAGCTGATGGGGCAAAGGGGTATACTATATGACACACTGAAGTCTCCAGTGCCATCAAGATGGATGAAGAGGTGATGGAGAGGCAGGAGAGAAGGAGAAGCAAAGATATTTCTGTTTCTGGTGTGGTTTTCTTTCTGTTTTGGTTTATTAGTTTTTGTTGCTGTTCTTGCATTTGTATTCTTGCTTGTTTACTTTGTTTTGTTTTGTTTTGTGGGGGTATGCAACAGGGATGAGGGGAAATATGGGGGAACTGGGATGTGAACAGAATTGGGGTGCTTGATGTGAAACCCCTAAAGATTCAATAAAGAAGTTTTTTAAAAAAATATAAGCAAACAGATTTGAGCTTAAAGGTTCAGAAGCAAGTTAACTCATAACAATACAGGTGACTGGAAAATATATCAAGGAATTAGGTCAAAATTGATAAACCCAAGTTCAAGGTCATTCTCATCTATGTAATTGAGCCTCTGTCTCAAAAAAAATGAACAGACAAACAGTAAACCAAACAATGGAATGCAGTCTTAAAAGTGAACTCTTTCCCACTTTTTCTTTTTTGAGTTAAGGTGTCATGTGAAGCTGGCCTTGAACATGCTGTGATGCAAAAATGACTTTGAATGTTTAAAACTCATGCTTTCTTTACTTATTCTTTTTAATTAATTAAATTGGCTCATTTACTGTCTCATACATTTGCTTAATGCGTTTTAGTTACTCTCATTAACCTATTCCCTTTAATTTCCCTCCCGACCCTGCAATGTCCCCTCCTCCCTACAATTCGCTTTCTCACAATCATATCTTTTTGTCTTGTTTTGTGAACCACTGAGTTTATTGAAGACAATCTGCATGACCAGGGTTCTGGCATCGTCCATTGGAACTTTGTGGACTTATGCATGGGTACCCAACCAACGACAATGACTCAGAATCTTTTAGTAGCCAATAGTTTATCAGGGAGGGGTAGGGTCCCATGAGCTCCTCCCCCATCTAAAACTGACTATTGATGGGGCTGATCTTGTGTAGGCTTAGTGCCCTTACTCAGAGCAGCTGGAAGTTTATTATTGCAATGGGTGAGTCATGCCCCAAAGATGGAATTTTCCAGCCCTTTCTCCCATCTTCTAGGTCTTACATTCTTTCTGTTCCCTCTCTTTTTAAGATGCTCACTGAGTCTTAGAGGAAGTAATATAAATGTCTTATTTAGGGTGGGACACTCAATTGTCACTCATTCTCAATATCTTGAGCAGTCCTGAGCCTCTATACTCAGTCCTGTTCAGCGTGAGAAGAGAGGCTTTTCTAATTAAGGTTGAGAGTAATATTTGCCTATGAGTACACCTTAGTTAGGGGTTTCTATTGCTGCAATGAAACACCATGACCAAAAGCAAGCTTGGGAGGAAAGTGTTTACTTGGCTTACACTTCCACATGACTGTTTATCATCAAATGAAGTCAGGACAGGAACTCAAGCAGGGCAGGAACCTGGGGGCAGTAGCTGATCCAGAGGACATGGAGGGATGCTGCTTACTGGCTTGCTCAGCCTGTTTTCTCATAGAACCCAGGACCACCAGGCCAGAGATGGAACCACCCACAATGGGTAGGACCCTTCCCCATCAATCACTTATCAAGGAAATTTCCCACTGAGTTGCTTGCAGTTAGATCTTATAGAGGCATTTTTTAAACTGAGGTTCCCTCCTCTCAGATGACTTTAGCTTGTTTCAAGTTGACATAAAACTATCTATCACAGAGCATAAACATAAAAATTTAGGAGACAGTTTGATGTTACATCAACTTAACTTTTAAAAAGTACTAAGTTCACCCCTAGGGCTTATGATTTCCTCAGCCACTTTTTTTCTTTTGTAAATCAAGTTTTTACAGTTCCAGGCATGGGTTCCTGTGTAAGCACAAGCTAAGAGTGACTGATTATTTCTGTAATCGTTGTGTCAGTATTATACAAGTGGGCACATCGTGGCTGGTATGTGGTATTGAAGTTTATAGAGTTCATAGTTTGGTAAGACAATTGGTGTCTTTTCTCTTCTAGCAGTCTGCATAGAAACTTTTAGAAACTTTCTAGCAGATAGGACATTTCCAGCTCAATTCCAGCTTGACATCGCTATATATTGCAACCTAAGTGTGTGGTATCTTCAGCAATAGGATCAGTCTTATCACCTGGTTTTTGTGGGAAAACAAGAAAAATGACAAGAGCTCATATTGTTTTGGGGTCTTCTGCAACTTCCCTGACCAACAATTCGTATGGAGGTATTTCATACCTGGTACTGGGATGGCTTTTAATTTTTATATTTTTTGTGAACCTAGCCTTTAACTGCGGAGCCATCTCTATAGATAGCCTTTAACTTTAGTCTTCCTGCCTTCACCTCCCAAATGTTAGGATTGCAGACATGAACCATCATGTCTGGTTTCTGTCATGCTGGGAATCATACCCAGAGGTATGTACTAATCAAGAACGCACTCTCCCAACTGAGTCACATCTCTAGCTGGGGGACTATATTTTTAATGTTCACTTTATACTACCTCCAGCTCAATTTTCACCTATTTTACTGGCTGAATTACGTCAACAATTTGAAAGATCAGTATTTTGTACCTGCTCAATGTCATACAGAATCTTTGGTAATGGTACTTTATTTTCTTTTTAGTTGTCTTTTTTTTTTGTTTTTGTGTCATGTTAGGGGTCAGACCCTGGGTTTGGAATACTAGTCAAACACTTTCTACTCTCAGCCCCAGTAGTGGTATTTTAAATTCATCTGTAATGCAAATTTTACCATCAGTGATCTTTCAGTGTACTATGAACAACAATGATCTAATGTGTAATTACTTAGAAACAAATAATCAGACATTCATCACCACCCAAATACATTGGCTTTCTACCTTGGGTAGAAAGATAAAACTCTACCAACAATTTATTTAAAGGTGTGTAGACCAGGTCAGTGAATAGTTTCACAACTGGTCAAATGCCAATCAGAATATCTGAAATGTATATCCTGAACATCAGGCTGATTGATTTACTTTTCTAAACCAGACCAAGGCATGTAAATTTCCACTGATTATCTTAATGGTGGCATCTCCAAAGCCAATCACTTTATTTATTTAGGGACCGAGTCTTATGTAGCTCATGCTGGCCTGCAACTGACTATGTAGCCATGAATGGCATTGAAGTTCTGATCCTCTGCCTCTGCATTCTGAGTGTTGGGAATAAAAATGTGGAGTAGAAGTATGCACTACTGTGCTTGGTGTATATAGTGCTGGGCATCAACCCCAGGGCTGTGTGTGTAGACAGAAGTTTCTGTCCTGCCTGGTCCCATGGCCATTCAGTCCCAAATAAACACACAGAGGCTTATATTAATTATAAACTGTTAGGCCTATTGTTCAGGCTTATTATTAACAAGCTCTTACAACTTAAACTAACCCATAATTCTTGTCTATGTTTAGCCACAAGACTTGGTACTTTTTTTCAGTGAAGCATTCTTATCTTGCTTCCTCTGTGTCTGGCTGGTGACTCTGTCTGTGCCTTTCCTCTTCCTAGAATTCTCCTAGTCTGATCACCCTGCCTATACTTCCTACCTGGTTACTGGCCAATCAATGTTTCATTAAACCAATATGATTGACAAATCTTTACAGTGTGCAAGAGCATTATCCCACAGCATGTGTGCATGTAGCATAAACACTTTACCACTGAAGCTACATTCCCAGCTCCAAAGCTTTAATTGTGAAAGGAATATCCCCTGGTTCACTGAGTGTTTTGAAAAAATTGACTTTGGATAAATAGTTCTTCGCTATTCAGTTTGTCTTCAAAACAGCAAAACCATTAATTCTGTTAATTCTCACTTTCTAACCAGGCCTTACATAAACTCTAGCATTAGTTCAACTGTACATCTGTTCAGGAATTATAGATTTGTGTCTAGTAGAGGGAAAAATACTGAAACCTTTTTGTTTATTGGAGCTTGTCTCCTAGTTAAGTATAAGATGAAAATATATTTCATGATAGTCTTCTGTTTAAGAGCTTAAAGTGAACACTGTCTGTATAGAACCTAGTCAAAGTTCTACTGGATTCAGATCATAAAGAAAAGCCTTGGTGTGTTTTGGCGGGTGCAGAGTGTATGGGGGAAGTCTTCCAAGTCCAGTGTACTCTGCAAGGGACTATCCAATTCCAAGGGTAAAATGTGGGAGCTGCATGTGCTTGGGAAACACAGTAGCCTCTCCTGCAGCCTCATCACCCTCCAGCCTCACAAACCTTGGGCCCCTGCCAAACCTACACTCGTTGGGGAATAAATGATCTGATCTGTTAACAGTCTGAACCATGTAACTGAACCTGTTGAAAGAACAACAAAAAAAGCAGGAATGAACATATCCTTCTTACATCACTTTCAGGAAGATTGCCCGCTACTGAAAGATTTCTGTGTACAAGTGAGTTCTTTAGATGCACACATGCACATAATCAAAGACACAAGCCTTTGCTCTCCAATACTGACACCACTGATCTGAGCCTCTCATGTGTTGAACGTGCTGGCTTCTGTAATTGGCACCAGACGCTGATAGCTGTAAGTACTTTGCATTTGTCAGTGTTTGCTTTGCCCTTCAACCCAGGCTGCTTGCTGGCACTGGCTGGCCTCTGATCACATGAACAGCAAATGTACAGATGAATATTCCATGACATGGTTTGGGGAACTGAAGCAGATGTGCCTGTGAGCATGAGTGAGAGAACATGCAGCAGAGAGCAAAGCTGCCGGTAGTTGGGCCCACACAAGCTGGACCAAAACTTAATTATTCCTGTGAGACATGATAGACTCCAGAAGCTTCCCGCATTTTCTAGGTACAGCGCTATGCCACTCCTTGTCTCTCATCACCCCAACTGAAAGATTAACTTCTCTCACTTTCCATCGTCAATCCTCACTCCTACCCAACATTTATGTCATCGCTCTCTGTGTCTCAGTTGCCTTCTCTCTCTTGCACTCTCCCCACTCCTGTTTCGCATGCACACTGTGCCCTATACTAATCTCTTGAGTCTCCAAACACCTAATACATCTCCCCCAAATCTACCAGCTTTGAAACCATTCCAAAGTCCCTAAAAAATTGTGAGAAACCAATCCTTGGGCACAACTTCTGTAACCAGCTACCATGCAATGCTATGTGCACTTAACTGAGGACTGGGACCCCATAAGCCTTCAGCACCCTCTCCAAGGCATCTCAGCTTCCTGGCATCTGCTTTTACCATCATTTGTCATCTATGGAGTTGTTTTGTTTTGAGATGAAAAGGTTGAAAGGTGAATAGCTCTGCTATAGTCTTCTGAACATATCCTGTGTTGTTCGCCAGCTCTAATCAGTTTTTATTCAATGATTAAACAGACAGAAAGGTTATAATTTGGGGAGGAAATCAAATGTCTCTGCACTATGATGCTGCTGCCAAGAAATACTTGAAGTTCACCTTTTTTCTTTATTTTTCACACACACACACACACACACACACACACACACACACACACACAGTGGTGTTGCTGTTTGAACCTATGGCCTCCTGAAAGCTAGGGTTTTCCTTTTTTTCACTCCCCCTTTCCCTTTCTTTGTAACACCAACATCTTTTATAGCTCTTAAAGCCCAGACCAAGACAAATGTGAAGTATTGAAAGGATTGATTACAGGCTCAGCCATCTCGTGGCTCAGCAAGGAGTCAGCATACAGTAATTAAGAACAACATTATTGCTGTCTGCTAGACATTAGTTTTTGATTTAGGTGTTTTGTATACATCATTTCATTTAAATTATTACAGCCATTCTAAGAAGCAGGAAGTGAAATTATCCCCTCTGCATAGATGAAGAAACTGAAGCACGGAAATGCAAAGTGACTTGCCCAAAGCGACAATTGATTTGTCAGAATTGACAGTGGGAATATTCAATCCTAAGGCAGTATGACTTTAGAGTTTAAAAAAAAAACCTACCAACTTTGCAAAATAATGATCCAAGTCTTATTTATTTAGTGCACCCCTGTAGCATGATTGCAAATTCTTCGGGCAGTTCTTGTGCTACTGTACATCTTCAAGGCTCTCCTTTTCCCACTTGCTTCTTCTTCTTCTTCTTCTTCTTCTTCTTCTTCTTCTTCTTCTTCTTCTTCTTCTTCTTCTTCTTCTTCTCCTTCTCCTTCTCCTTCTCCTTCTCCTTCTTCTTCTCCTTCTCCATCTTCTTCTTCTTTTGGCTTTCAATAACAGGGATCAAAATGAGGGCTTTGTGCAGTCTAAGCAAGCCCATGTCAAGGCTCCCTTGGATGCTCATTTATATTTAATAATACATGGAAAAGGGGTGTGAGAGAGAGTGAGTTGTGAAACAATGGTGATTTACCAAAGAATGTCCACTCTCTGTGACCCTCACAGTTCATGGTCTTCTTATTCAAAATATTTAAACAAAAGATTTACTGTTTTTATGTGCATCATTGTTTAGTCTACATATATATATGTTCATCTACCCCATAACTTCATGTGCGTGTGATAACTTCAGAGGTCAGAAGAAGGCATCAGATCCCTTGGAACTGGAGTTATAGATGGTTATCTATATGTGTGATTATGTGTGTTCTGGAAACTGAACCCAAATCTCTGCTGGAGCAACAAGTGCTTTTAACTGCAGATCCATCTCTTCCAGCCCCAACAGATAAAACTTCTCTAGTTGAGTATTATCTGAAGGATGAACACTACCACCTGAGCTACCAACGAAGCTACATCTCCAGCTTACTCATCATCCTCTTGACAATAATACTGTCACTTTTCTTCTTTTCTTATATGGGCTAAAAAAAAAAAACCCAGATTTCTCTAGTATTTCTTGTGCTCATTCATGGCTAAACACAGGAATTGGACATGCTACAGACAGTCATGTGAGAAAGTACAGAGATTCATTTTTGATAGATTTTTTTCCACCCAGTAGTATGCTTTGAACTCAGTACCTTACACATGGCAGGCAATTGTCTAACCCCTGAAGGGCACCCACACCCTCTGAGTAACTGGTAAACAATAAGCATGCATTCCTCACAGTTCTGTAGACTCTGAACAGTCTAAGACTGAAGCATTAGGAGGTTCCATTTCCAGTGGCAGTTGCTCTCGGCTTCTTAGCTAGAGCCTTGCTGCTGTCATCTCACAGGTGGAAGGAGTATACAAGCCACCTCAGACCTCTTTGTAAAGGTCACAGATCCCACTCATGAGTCAGGGGAATCCAATCTCCCTTGAGACCCCTTCTCTTAGTGGCACCACATTAAGGATTAGATTGCAGCATGAAATTGGGGGAGGAGGACGTTGACATTGAAACCACAGCAGCTGAGCCCAAACATTTGTTTCTGATATAAACGAAGTTGCATTGCCTAGGTTTGTCCCATAACTCTCCACTTTTCAGTGTGTGTGAGTGTGTGTGTGTGTGTGTGTGTGTGTGTGTGTGTGTGTTAATTTAAAGTTTAGTTTATGTGTGCAAGTGTTTCACCTGCATGCATGTCTGGTCACCATATATATGCCTAGTGCCCTTGGAAGCTGGGTGAGGGTGTCAGATCTTCTGGAACTGGAGTTGCAGATGGTTGTTAGCCTGTATGTCAGTGCTGTGAATTAAAAGCTGGTCTTCTGGAAGGGAATAGTATTCAGAACCACTGAGCCATCTCTCCACCCTTCCCTAAAGTTTTGGTCAAAGTATTTCTATAAAGTATATCAACAAGTTTGTGACTCAAATTGAGTCAAGAGTTTTGTTCAAACATCTGGCTTTCAGTTTCTGAATGTATAGGTAATGCCTGCCTCTTGGGAAAAAAAAGGGGGGGAGGCGCTGCCCATTCTTGTCCATTCCTGAGTGTTCTGTCTCAATGACTTTCTGCTCCACCATTTTGCCTTTCTAACTAAAGGACTCATTTCAACTTGAGCAGACATAATAATTGAAGTGACCCAAAATTCACACAGGTAATCCACCCAAGAAAAGGAAATACTGTGTGAGCCGTCGGAAAGAGAAGGGCAAAAAGAGAGCAGAAGAAATGGAGCTATGGGCAGCAATTCAGTCAGGCCACCCTCCTGAAAGCAAGCCAGTGGTAAAGAGGTCACAGCTTCTCTGCGGTTCACAGTTGCTCTGAAGTCTCTGTCCATGCAGCCTAGTCTCCATCTCATTAGAGGCCTAGATGATTCAGCTGCTTCCCGGCTGCCAGCAGAGATTTGGCCAACTGTTTGAAAAACACTGTCTGCCCCAGACCACAGTTGTTTTTATTCTCTGCCTGTTGTCAGGGGCCTCTTCTGAAACCGAACACCTCAGGAAATCAGACCCAAATGCCAAGGAGTTTCTTCTTTCTGATTCTTCTGCTCGCCTTTCAAAGGCAATTAAAGCAAAACAGGGATTGTTTGCAGCAAATGGCCTTTCTAGTGATGTTGAAAGCAGACTGCTATCAGGAAATGATCTCTCATTAGATCCCCTTCAGATCAAATGAGAAACTGTGGTGTGCTAACAGGCTCCGCAGACATTAAAGGCGAAGCTGAGGCATGCCATTGCTGAACTCCCCATAGATCAGCTTGTTCAAAGATGCAGGTTAAACGGAAAGGCAGACAAGCATTTCGTGAAGAGATGGAGCAAGAGCCTCAGGTGCAGGCTAGTTGGACTCCGGAACTCCACCACTGGCTTCTGAAAGCTCACTGGAGCTGCAGGACCAACTTTTTAAGAGAGAAAACTGACCCTGGACCTGGGCTTCCTCCTGCAGCAATGAACATAGGATCTCTGTTGGAGCACAGCAGTTAAGAGGATGCTCTTTGGAGTCATACTGCCTGAGTTTGTAGTTCAGCACAGTACCACCGATTTCTGTAAAATTAGGCAGCTCAATGACTCCTCTGTGTCCTATTTTTCTTGTTGTAATACAGGGTCGCGCATAAGCCTTATCTATGAGGTCGTGAGATTGAGATGACGAATGAGTTGCTATGGAAGAGTGGTTCAGATGGTGTCTATGTCTATGATAAGTCTTTAAGAATATTATTAATTGCTGGGCCAGGAATGGCTCAGTAGGTAAAGGTGCTTGCCACTACCCGATAACCTCAATTCAATCGCTGGAACTCAGTAGAAGAAGAGAGCCAACTCTAGGAAATTATCTCCTGGCTTCCACATGCTCCCATGGTGTGCATGCACACACACATGAGAAAAATGAATATAATAAAAAATTAAAAATAACTGAGCAGTGGTGGTGCATGCCTTTAATCCCAGCACTCGGGAGGCAGAGGCAGGTGGATCTCTGTGAGTTCGAGGCCAGCCTGGTCTACAGAGCTAGTTCCAGGACAGGCGCCAAAGCTACAGAGAAACCCTGTCTCGAAAACTCCCCTAAAAAAAATTATAAATAAGAATAGAGAGATGGCTCAGCAGGTAAGAGCACTGCCTGCTCATCCGGAGGACCTGGATCCAATTCCAAGTACTCACATTCAGGTAACAACTGTTTGTAACTCCAAGATCTGACACCCTCACACAGATATACCTATACGCCAAACACCAATGCACATAAAATAAAAATTAAAAAATTAAAAATAATAACATCAACTACTATTACTGTTTCCCTCTCAAAGGCATTATAACCATATTTCCCCCACTTGTGAGATGGGAAGGAAATAATTTTACACACTGTGGAATTTTGTTGTAAATATTAATAACCTATGTGGTAGCCAGTGCCTATAAGTATAAGCTGGTACTCAGGGGGCTGAAGCAGGAAGAGTGCACATTTAAGGCCAGCTTGGAAGCTTAGTAACACTCTCTCTTGCGATAAAATGTTAAGAAGGGCTTGACAATATAGCTCAGTGATAGAACACGTGCTTAGCATGTGCAAAGGGCTTGACTCAAGAATGTGGGAAATTGTGTAAAATGGTCAGTGCAGTGAGTAATTCCTAGAAAGTGTTAAATATATGTTAACTAATAATATAGCATACTTAGGATTCCAGTGACTCCAGAAACCCCATGGTTGCTTGCTTCTTTGGTGTGTTGTTGTTGTTGTTATTGTTGCTGGTAATAACTCTATTTTAATGGCATATCATATTTGAAATTCATCCTGCTTTGAGGTCCACTACCAAAAGTACAGTCTGAAAAGCCAAGATCATTACATCAAAGCAATTCTGAAGCTTAGAAAGTGTCCTCGTTATCACTGTATTAAGATGGAAACAATTTTACTGAAAAAGGCAAGAAATAGAAAATCGAGCTCCCCTCTGCTTAACTCCTAGGTGCTTAAATGATCTCAGCAGTTGTCTGGGTCTGTTGTAATGAGGAGCGGGCCGAGTTCCCGGTGCCTGGCTAACTTAACTCCCTAAATAATTGCACAGAAACTGTATTCATTTAATTACTGCCTGGCCCATTAGTTCTAGCCTCTTATTGGCTAACTCTCACATCTTGATTCAATCCATTTCTAATAATCTGTATGTCACCACGAGGTCGTGGCTTACCGGGAAAGATTCAGCATGTCTAACTTGTCAGCTTCATGGCAGCAGCTCTCTCTGACTCTGCTTTCTTCCTCCCAGAATTCAGGTCTGTTTTCCACGCCTACCTATGCTCTTGCCTATCAAAAGGCCAAGGCAGTCTCTTTATTTAACCAATGAAAGCAACACAAATGCAAAAGGACCTCCTACACCATGGGTCAGTCAGCTGGGAAGCTAACACAATGGCAGCAAAACCATAGTAAAGTGACAATTAGCAGAGGCCTCTTTTTCAATTAAAATATTTGGTTATTTGTCATGCTTTTGGCCCACTTAATATTTCTCTGTTTTAATTTTAATTTAATTTATCCATTCTTAGTGTGAGGGCTTTCAGCATATTTCTCATTGTGTAACTCAGGCTTCTCTTGAACTTGCAATCCTCCTGCCTTTGCCTTCTGAGGTGCTAGAATTACAGGCTCATAACACTGCACCCAACCCCTATTTACCCTTTATTTTTAAGGTAATGAAGTTTTGGGTGAAAAGAACAGCAAGGAACAGAGTGCCCAGGCGCTCTCACCTGTTTACGACAGGGTGATCTGGCATGCCTGTAGTAGTCTCAGAAGGCTGAGGAAGGAAAATTGTTTGACCCATGAATCTTCAAAAATGGCCCATATACTATATGGAGACTTTATAGGAAACCCAAACCAAACCAAACATGCTTACCTTTTTCCCGATATCAAATGTGGGCTTGTCTTTCCAGATAAGGTACTCTGAACCTGTGGGAAAGAGAAGTCAGTCCAGGACACACGTATAACCCTACAGGAGGTAGATTCAGGAAGATTGGGAGCTGCAGCTAGTCATAGCTATGTAACAAATTTCTGGCCAGCCTGTCCTACCAAGTGAGTCCCTGTCTCAAGTTATAGAAGGAGGAAGAAGAGGAGGAGAAAAGGAAGAAGAAATGGAGTAAGAGCTTATGAGGAGTTGCCACACCAAATAGTTGCACTGCATCTGTATTTCACCCACACTCCAGCCTGTTCGTTCCCTGGGAAACATCATGATATAGAAATAGGCATCATTCCTGCCTTTCCTTGCATGTATTCTGCAATATGCAAAAGAGTCCATGCTATCCCATCTTCTCTAAGTGACACATGATATTAAGTTTGAGGAGGGGAGCACTGCTCGACCTCCATCCTGGAGCCTCAGGAGAAGCTAGACCCTAGTCTACAGATTCTCAGAAGTGATTATGTTGCTGAAAACTTGTTTCTATCATATATCATCCTCACTGTCTTAGTTACATTTCTCTCACAGTGAAGAGACACTATGACCAAGGCAACTTATAAAAGACAGCAATTAGTTTGGAGGCTCACAGTTGCAGAGGGTAGGTGAATCCATGGCCATCATGGCCATGAGCATGGCAGTGGCAGGCAAGGACAGCTCTATGGATCTATCTGGGGGGCTTACACGTTGAGACAACAACCACGAGGTGGGAGGAAAGTGAGTTAACTGGAAAATGGCAAGGAGTTTTTAAAACCTCAAAACCC
>PVIU01021096.1:14616-32466 GCA_004026605.1 Ondatra zibethicus | reverse complement strand
TTCCTTCCTTCCTTCCTTTCTTTCTTTTACATACCAACCACAATTTCTCCTCCCATTCCCTCTCCCATCTGCCTTCTACCCCCGCTCATCCACTCTTCCTCATCTCCATTCAGAAAGGGTAAGGCCTCCCATGGGAGTCAACAAAGCATAGCATATCAAGTTGAGGCAGGACCAAGCCCCCCCCCCCCCAGCACCAAGGCTGTGCAAGGCATCCCACAATAGAGAATAGGTTCCAAAGAGCCAGCTCAGGCATTAGGGTTAGATCCTGGTCCCACTGCTAGGGCCCCACAAACAAAGTCCCCCTGATGCAGAGGACCTAGGTCGGTCCCATGCCGGCTCCCTAGCTGTCGGTCCAGAGTCCATGAGCTCCCAAAAGCTCAGGTCAGCTGTCTCTGTGAGTTTTTCCATCATTATTTTGACCCCCTTGATCATATAATCCTTCCTACCTCTCTTCAGCTGGACTTCTGGAGCTCAGCCCAGTGCTTGGTTGTGGATCTCTGCGTCTGCTTCTGTCAGTTACTGGCTGAAGACTCTATGATGACAATTAGCGTAGTCACCAATCTGATTACAGGGCAAGGCCAGTTCAGGCACCTTCTCTGCTATTGCTAGGAGTCTTAGCTGGGGTCATCCTTGTGGGTTCCTGGGAGTTTCCCTGGTAACCATATTTCTCCCTAACCCCAAAATGGCCCCTTCTATCTCTTTCATTGCTCTCCTTCTCCATCCTGCCCCCAGCTCAACCATCCTGATTCCTCATGTTCCCATTCCCCTATCCTCTCTCCTTTACTCCCCTGCCCCTAGTTTACCCAGGAGATCTCATCTATTTCCTCTTCTCAAGCTTATGCATGCATGATTTTCTTCTGAACCTTACTTTAAAAGCCATTTACTTATTGGATATTTTCTCCTAATTTGTTTCCCCTCCAAGAAACTTTCAACCAATTTTAGTTGATACAACAGCTTCCAAGTGCAATGCGAAGTCTAGAAATATAAAGATAAGTAACCTTTATCAGTCACTCTGAAACATTCAGTGGTAAATTATTTTATTTTATATTTTGAGACAGGGTCTCATATAGCCTAAGATGGCTGCAGACTCCCCATGCTTCCCGAGTGCTGGGATTATTGGAGCGAGCCATACACTTGGATTTATTTTGTGCTAGAAATCTGGCCTGTGGCCTTGTGCGGCCATCATCAGCACTGTAGGTATGTTTAAGATATCCTCCCAGGGGCTTTGTGAATTCTCCAAAAGGAAACTTGAAATTCTACCTAAAAAGGAAAGAGAAAGCTTCTAGGGGCAGTAGGCTTTGAGTTGAGACCCGTGGGCGGCAGGAGGTGGGGAGAGGCCAAGAGAACAAGAAAGGAGGTGAAATATTTTAGGGAAAGGAGCTCGGGTGAGAGGAGCATGCTTTTCCACGTGCAATCAGTAAAGAAGACAGTCTTGACCTTGTCATTTTTCAACTTTTTACCATGAGGTTCTGTCCACCTAAGATTTTTTTCCCCTTTTGCATTTGCCTTCCTTTGTTCCTCCGGGGACTGTGACTCTCCTCTGAACTCGTTTATAGCACTCACATGGTGTCTGGTAGTTTGTGCCCTGGATAAACTTGATGTACTTCACCTGTATACCGACCTCTTCGTAAGAGCCCTTGGGCTTCTAGTCCCACTGTATAGAATGAGAGCTCAGCACGTGCCCTGCATGGCGACTGATGCCCCACTGCATACATAGAACAGAGAGTTCAACCCGTGCCCTGCATGGTGAATGAGGCTAGTCTGCAGGAGACATGTGAACTTCTCAGAAAGTCCAAACAACCCACAATGGTTCCTGGATGAAATGACAACCAATTTGCTTCAGAAGCAAATTAGCCAATGGTTGTTCAGTAACGTAACCTACCCAAGTAGCAATTTAACTGCCTCAATTTAGCCACTGGTCTTGGGATGCTGTTCATAATTACTGGGAAGAACCTAAAACTCTGCTTTTAAAGTTTTATGTATATTGGCGTCTAAGTCTTGTTGATACTCTATAATTTGTTATTGGCCAGAAATATGCCTTAATTTGAGAAGTCCATCAGAATTGTTGCATTTTATGAACGTAAAAGCCTAACAAGACTTAGAAATACTTTTACAGTGGCTTCATGATGCCAAAACAACCACTTGAAAGCAGAAAAACTATGTTGGACATAGGCTACTATTTGTGAACCAGCTTGGGTTTCTTTTTAGATTTACAAGGAAAGATTGGTTTCGATTAGAAAAAAAGGAAACCCAGAGAGACAGTAAAGGGAAGGAAAGGGAGAGAAGGAGGGGAAAAGAAAGAGGAAGAGGAAAAGAGGAAGAGAGAGAGGGAGAGGAAGAGAGAGAGAGAGAGAGGGAGGGAGAGAGAAACTGATTTTCTTAGCTGCTTTTAATGCAACTGTAGCTTGAGATTCTTTAGGCTGTCCCATCTCTTCCCTCTGCTCTAGACAGCCCACCACTACATAGTAAATTCTAACTCCAGAACTTCCCTTATTTGATTCCTCTTTTATCTGTTTCTCTGTCACTGCCCAACTTTGTGCTAAATATCCTTTTGGTAGGGTTATTGCACTTGATCTCCCAGACACTCAGTGTGTGTGTGTGATCCCCAAACTACCTTTGGTATGTCTATAAAATTTCAACATGTGACCTCCCCATTAGAAACAGATTCTTACTAACCTAGAAAACGGGGTCCTACCTACCTTCTTAGCCACCTTTCCTGACCTCCCCCCCACTACGCCATTCCTGACTGCTCTTGACCATGTACACATACTTGAAGCACTTGAGTTCAGGCTCTTTATCTGTGTCATGCTGCCTCAGGCCCTCCTGCGGAGTTAGATGTTCCTGGTACCTGCAACGTCCAACCCGATTTACATAGTGTATTCTGTTACTTAGTCATTACAGTGTTGTTCAGAGTGAGCAATCTTTTGCTCTACTTTACAGGTGAGATTTAAAAAAAAAAAATAGAAAGAGCTCAGAGCTCAAACGACATCCCAAAGGTCACACAGTGAGAAAGAGGTAAACTGGGATTGGCAAACTGTCCCTTGCCATTCAAGAGGCTGAGGTCCTGCCTCGTCATCTTGCTCAGCTGCATCAGCTCCCCCGACACCGTGTTTCCTTCCCCATGGCTCATTGATTGCACTGTAACGGGAGGGGTCAGTCCCACCTTCCCTCTTCCCATCTCTGTCAGTTACCACAGTGTCTGGTTCCTCAGGGGAGCAAAGCAGTACTTAGTGATATAATCAGTGGGGAAATCAAACAATATACAAACCCTACCCATTTGCAGGGGAATAAGTCACCTTGGCCTTTGCTTTGTGTGAAGGAGCCCTGGATGAAGAAAGGAATGGGGGTGCTTTCTTAAGCAGGAAAGGGACAATGAGTGCTCTGTGACCTCCAGAACCATGTGAAAGGGGTTTTCTTAGGGAAATCAGGAGCAAACAGCTAGATGCTTTTTATCAGATCAGTTTTGAACATTACTTAACATTTCTTAGTTTCTTGGATGAGGAATATGGTTTATTCCTTATAAATCAACATTCCCGTGAGCAGAGGAAGGGGAAGAGGAAAGAGATAAGATGAAGTGCCTTGCTCCCAGGCACCATCTGAAAACCTTGCTTTCTTTATCTGAGAATAGTTTTTATACTCAGAGTGGGTGTAAGTGTTGTTGGTGTAATAGAATAGGCTGAAGAGTATCACCCAAAGACGGTCTTGGTTCCCAGAACCTTCCAATATTACCTTATCTGGAAAAAGGTTTTCTGTTGTTTTTTTTTTCCTCTTCAGTTTTGATGAAAGATCCTGAGATGAAAGTTGGGTGTAGTAACTAGCATATGCATCTGTTTCCCAGCACTTGAGAGGTGGAGACAGGAAGAAGCTAAGCTCATCCTTAGCTACGTAAAGAGTTCAAAGCCAGCCTGGGTTACAGATGATCAAGGTCCCCAAAACCAAAATGAGCTAAACCTGAGCTTATCCACACAACCACACGAATCCTGATAAGAGAAAGGTAGAGGGGCGGTGGACAGACCTGTGCCCACGTTTGGTGAACACAGAAGATAATGTGAAGACCAAGGCAATGTGGAGTAAGACACTCATGAGCCAAGAGTGCCTGCAGTCACCAAATGTGGAAGATGGGAGGAATAGGTTAACCCTTGCATTAAATATGCTGTTATCCTGATTTTTATTCCAGGAGTACTGGTTTAGATGCCTGACTTCCAGGGCAATGGGGGAGTATGCTTCTGTCACTTTACACAACTAATTGTGTAGTGATTCATTGCATCGGCCACAAAAAACAGGCATCAAGATGGGAATACAGGTTGAGTGTCACTTGCCTGAAATGCTTGGGACCAGAGTGCCTAGAATTTGGAATATTTATAGGTACATAATGAGGTATCTTGGGGATGGGGTCCAAGATCCAAGCACAGAATTCATTGTGTTTCATATATGCTTTATGCATGAAGACTGAAAATAATGTGTACGGTATTTTCATTAATTTTGCCTAAACAGTTTTGGGCTGTGGAATTTTCCACTTGTGGTCCTGTTGGTTCTCAAAAAGTTCTTGAGTTCTGGAGCATTTGGGTTTTACATTTCCAAATTAGAGATGCTCTATTGGTTTGGTCAACATGAAGTCCAGATTAGGAAGTTCTTTAGATAGCTGTCCATTGCCACTTCTGGCAAGCTATCAATTTTCACTCCTCGGCAGATCAAAATGAGGTAGAATGTCTTCCTCTAAGCCTGTCTGGTTGGAATTTGTGAGCTCTCTTGGCATTCTTTCTCCCTCAGGACCCTCACACTGCAGCCCCATCATAGTTCAGGCAGAGCACACACACACACACACACACACACACACACACACACACACATACACACACACTCCTTTAGAGTGTACACTATCTGCCTTTTACTGTCTAGTGATGGAATCTGGCAACATAGCTATATTTGGATAGGATTGGTGGACAAACTCATGTGCTTTAATTAATTTAGGGTAAGTGCAAGCCTTTCAGGAGACTGGCCTTCCCTATTTGTGTGTCCGTCACAGGCATAGGTGGGAGTTAACAATAGCTGTGTGTCCTTGCTCCATTCTGTCTACAAGTTCGGGTCACAGGTCATCATTGCATCAAAGCCAAGGCAGGCACTTAAGGCAGCTAGTCACATCCACGGCCAAGAGCAGAGGGAGAATAAATGTGTGTATGTTTACTTGTGCTCAGCCCTCTAGTCCAGATACAAACCTAGGGAATGGTGCTGCCCACAGTGTGGGCCTGTATTAATCTAATTAAGAAAAATCCCTCCCAGACATGCCCACAGGCCAATATATGTCAACAGTGTCCCTTGCTGAGACTCCTCCCAGGTGGTTCTAGATTGCAATAAGCTGTCAATCAAAACACACCATCACACTGGTTTCTCTTAACTCTGAACCCCTGGGACCACTGATCTGCTTTCAAAGAGGCATTTGTGGGATAAGCATAACTAAGGGTACATTGAAAGTTTTCAGAATGTTTTGTAGGAATGTTCCCAAATCTATTCTAAGATTTTGTGCTGATCAAGGCACTTGTTCCTTGGATCTGAGCAGTACTCCACACGTCCACTCATAAGGCCCCACCCCCCCTTCCCTGCTCCCAGTGCTGACTTGGGGTGTCTCTGCTGCTCAGACTCACTTAACCAGGAGTCTTCTCAGGATCACAGCTTGGCTGCAAGAGCAGCCTGCAGGCGAAAGTCTGCTAGAAGGGAGGGCATTGCTGAGAACGGCAGCAGGCAGCAGAGCACATGATCACTCGAGACATCTGGTCTGTGAAGTTGAAATAATATTTATCCAAAACAACTTATCTCCCCCTTCTCATAAGAATTCAATACATTGGGAATCAAGGAAGTTCTCTCTGAGCTCACTGGCCAGCCACAAGGCAGTGGACACCCTCTCAAGCTTGCTAGACTTGGCCTTTCTCCAGGGCTCCATTATGACAGGGTGGAACGTTAGCCGGATTGAACAGGAATGCCCTGGGGCTTGAAAGGACAAGCCGTCTGCTCCCCTGGGCTCCTGGGAAAGGGGCTGCTAGCTTCATATAGCCTGAAGGGCTCCCGCCTGCTACAGTATGGATCTACTTCAAGCCATGAAGATAACAGAGACAGGGCTTTCACAGGCCTTGAAAATTCACTGATGAACGTGTGTTTGCCTCTCTTAACCACTCTTTGTGGCTAAGAGATGAATCCCCCCCTCCCTGCCTCTTTTGAGGAAATTATAAGAAACTTGACACAGGTAAACATGATGAAAATTAGCAGCTTCAATTTGATTCAATGTGTAGCTAGCTAATGATCTCCAGGCCCCATCCTGCCCCTGTAGGTAAGGTCTAGTTTGGAATCTATGTCCAAGAGTTACCAAGTACAGCCTGAGGAGAGAGAGCTAAGAGGGATGGAGACTAAAGGAAAACTTAATGAGAAACGACATCACGGCTGAAAGCCTTAAGCTCAAGAATCACAATGATCGTAGTTTTTCTTTCTGCAGAGACTGCTTTGAATTTGATCATGAGTATGAATGGGTTTCAGAAAATGCAAATCTTACAAAGGCTGAAGAAAAACAGTGTTTCAGATGGTCTTAAGGACCGATCTCCTGACATTGTGTGAAGTGGGCCCGTACTGAACTCTTACAGGGAACCAGAGTGAGAACGAGAACGAGAGGGGCGAAATACTTCACGATGCATATGGATTAACCATGAGTTCAAAAGGAAGCCTCGTTGGCTAAATTCCAACACCCAAATCCAGGCCCACCAATTGAATCAAGAGCCTTCAAGATGTCAACCTAAGCTGTCAACAGAGGCATACTTCTTCCTCAGGAGCTGTTAGTGACGAGAGCTCAACTTGAGCCTAGTGGCAGTATATGCAGTAGAAATCCTAGTCCAAGGTTGGCTCATAGTGATGTATTTGAATGGATTTTTTTTCTAAATAAAATTCCCCAGTGTTTTGGGGGCAGAAACAGGTGGATCTCAGGAGTTCACTGGCCAGCAAGTCTAGCTAAAACAGCAAGCCCCCAGGTTCAGTGAGACTCTGTCTTGAAAAATATGGTAGAGAGCGGTTGAGGACAATACCCAAAATCGACCTTTGTACTCATGTGCACTCACGTGTACACTCACTCACACACCACACAGATGTACACACCATAATAAATAAAGTTAGTTTTTACATATATTCATTATCTAAAGTAATTTTGATCTCCTTTCTAGTTTCATAACACACACACGTATATTTAATTTTAAATCTAGATTCAGCATACAGGAGAAAAGTTTCAGTGTTTGTCTTTTTCTGTAGGACTCATTACACTTAACAATGGTTTATAGTTTCTAGTTCCATCCATTTCCCTGGAAGTGTCGTGGTTGTATTTTTCCTTACCACAGAATGAACTTACATGTTGTATAGATACCGTATTTTCTTTATCTGTTTGCTTGCTGATAAGCATGTAGGCTGTTTCCATTTCCTGGTTATTATGAAGAATGCAGCAATAAACATAGGTGTATAAGTATCTCTGTGGTATGTTAACTTAGAGTTCTTTGGATATATGCCCAAGAATGACATACCTGGGTCATATTTAAACCAGACATTTCTGTAGCCCATGTTCAAACTGTACATAAAATAGAGTAAGATTCAAGTCCTGTCCCAATGTAATAGAGATATAAATAATAATAACATTAAATAGGTGCTGCTGAAATATTTATGGGAACAGCCCCATCTGCAAAAGTTAATAAATCTAGGTTATGGCCTTGAGTGGAACTCTTGCAGTGAATGGGGATTTATGAGCATTAGATTTTTCCTGTGCCCAGGGGACCTACGGAGACTCCTGTTTGAAAATGTGCGCATGAAATTATCTAAACGGATGGGGAAGCGCCAGCATGACCTCTAGTTATCTTAAATGTCATAGAAGGGAATGCGAAGCAAGGGGAGACTGAAAGCGGTCATATGGACCTCAAAGGGCTTATGGGATGAGATTCACATGGGAGAGGCCAGAACAGCGGGTCCTCTGGGCAGCAAACGGGCACTGATTACGTTATGCTGACTGAACCAACGTTGAACAGTGGTCTGGATTCCCACAGGGGTGCTGCATGGACCTGGGAAAGCACAGGTCTTGCTGGCAGAACAGTTTGTCAGGTTACGGAAGAGGAGGGATTATGTGGCACATGTGAGCTGGCTGTCAAGAGGGTACTGACAAGACTTTCTGTGGTAGACTAGGGCGTTTGTGCTAATGTAGTCTGATTTCTCCATCTCCACGGAACTATTGAGAGTTTGTGACTCTACTTTCCACATGCCTTGTCCCGCTTGTGCTTCTAAAGGGCTCTAGGCAGTTCCTGGCAAGGATGAAGAAGACATTTTTGTATGGTAACGATCAACATCCCTCTCCCTGCCTCTTCCCTGGAAAAAACCCAGATATAAGGAGACTGACGGTCGGGAGGGTGCACCCCTTTAATCCCCGCTCTCCGGAGGCAGGGTCAGGTGGTTCTCTGTGAGTTCTGGTCTACAGAGTGAGTTCCAGGACAGCCAGGGATACACAAAGAATGAAAAACCAGAAAGAAAGAAAGAAAGAAAGAAAGAAAGAAAGAAAGAAAGAAAGAAAGAAAGAAAGAAAGAAAGAAAGAGAGAGAAAGAAAGAAAGACTGTGTATATAGTTTTACAGCTAGAAGCCTTCTGAGAGGCAGTAGCCACAATTAAGAAACTGCCCCATCAGATCAGCCTGTATGACATTTTCTTAATTAGTGGTTGATGGAGGAGGGTCTAGCCCATTGTGGGCAGTAACATCCCTGGGCTGGTGGTCCTGGGTTCTATAAGAAAGCAGGCCAAGCAAGCCATGGGGAGCAAGCCAGTAGGCAGCATCTCTCCATAGCCTCTGCATCAGCTCCTGCTCCCAGGGTCCTGCCCTGATTTCCTTTGACGATGAATTGTGATAAAGCATAAACTGAAAAAACCCTTTCCTCCCCAAGTTGCTGTGGCGCTGTACTATTGAGAGTTTATGACTGTACTTTCCATGTGTGCTTTGTCCCTCCTTGGATTCAGGAGCCCTTAGGAAAATGTGTGCCGGTTGTGCTTAATGGGCATCCTGTGCTACATCCAGATGGGTTCCCTGGCTCCTCACTGCTTTGCCATTTCTTATATCTCTTTTGGGATTTGGCATCTTTGTCTGTTTTCCTGTATCGCTTGGCATGAGACAAGCAGTCCTTTACTTGTTTCTCTGTAGTGAAAGAAAACCCAGCATCCTTTCCCCGTTGTTTGACTACAATAAGGGCAATTGAGTGTGACTTTAGAGAACGAAGTGAGGGTTTATAGACGGACAGCCTTCCAAACTTGTCCTCTATTACTGAACTATCCTGCAACCCTATTCTCATACTTTTCTACTTACACCATAGTTTTTTGTTTCAGTTTGGAATCTGTGATTTTGAAAGACATGTAGGGTGTCTATTAAGTTAAACGCTAACTATAAACAAGGCTTAAAGTGACAGTAACAGCTATGACCAAGTTTGTGCGTGCATGACCACATCCTGATGGCAACTGGAAGACGGTCTTGGTGTTTATCAGACACACTCTGGGGCCAGCGGTTATAACTCAGTTGGTAGAGGGCTTGCATACTCATGCATGAAGCCCTGAACTTGATGCCCAGCAGTGCATAAAACTGGGCCTGGTGGCACATGTGGGTGACAGAGGGTCAGAAATCCAAAGTCATTCTGGGCTACACAGTGTGTTCCAGGCCAGCCTGGGGTACATGAGACCCCACCTTTTAAAGGCACACTCCAAAATTATAGATGATAAAACGTGCATCTAGGAAACAATGTTAAAACATGACCACAGGCCAGCCTAACTCTTATAGAAGTATCCCCATCCCACCCCACTCCACCATATCTCTCTCTCTCTCCCTCCCCTCTGTGTTTTATGTACATGTTTCATACATACTGTACATGTATGTGGGTGGGGCCAGAGGTTCATGTTAAGTGTCTCTCCTTGAGCACTTCACCTTACTTAATTTTTTTAAGATTTATTTTTATTTTGTGAGTATGTGTACCACACGGATGCTTGCTGCTTGTGAAGGCTGGAAGTGGGTGTCAGATCTGCTGGAAGTGGAGTTACAAAGAGGCGTGAACAGCCACGTAGGTGCTAGAAACCAATGTCAGATGTTCTGCAGGAGCCACCAGAGCTCGTTCACTTCTGAGTCATCTCTCTAGTTCCCACTGCCCCTACCCACCTTCTACCCACGCCTGTTGTTTGACACTCACTGAACCTGGGTTTCATTAATTCAGTTAGCCTTGCCATCCACCTATCTCTGTCTCCGCCCCAGCCCCAAGTGCTTGAGTTACAGACGTGTTCTGCTGGGCCCAACTTTTATATGGATGCTGGCATCTCTGCTGAGGTCCCCACGCTTGCCCTCCAGGCCCCTATAGACTAAGCCATCTTCGCAGACCCCCCACCCCCCCGCGCCCTTATTGCTGGAATTGTCTTACGTAGTCCAGGTTGGCTTTAAACTTGTTAAGTAGCCAAGGTCAGCCTGGAACTCTTAATTCTGCTGCTTCATCTCCCAGGTGTGAGGATTGCAGGTGTGCACTACTGCGTCCAGCTCCTTTATTTTCAAAGGACCAGGTTGCTTGCACTAGAATTGCATCCCTCTGTGGTTCTGATTTCCTGATGCATGCTAACACGTTGCCTTACCACTAAAATGCTTGTACACTGACCACATTCACCTTAGCAAAGAGCTCTGCCGAGTGGGAGGCAGAAACCGAGCATCCACACCTCTGAACTGTTTCTCCAAATTGGTACCTGAAGAAGCAAGGACTATTGCTGCTCTCTACCTGTTATACGCAGCAGCTGGAAGCTCATTTAATGAGTTATTTTGTGATGGTTTTGTCTGGTTTAGTTTCCGTTGTCCCATATTTCATAATTAATATCCCTTTGTATTGAAATCACTTAACTTCTCCTCCGTGAGTCAGTTTCTTTCATCGCCATTTGAGCATGCTCACTTCAGGGATTCCCCAATTACAGAGTGCGTAGAGATGTGGGAAACCTGCCAAAGGAAATTAAACCTGCCGTTCTTCTCGTCCCCCTCTCCCTAGCTGAAAAAGTCTGTTTTATCTATATTTTGGCAGCCATCACTCTGAATTGAGCAGATTTAAACTTTCTCCTCTGCATAGTGCCTAGAGTGTAATCCGCAGACTTTTCATTGTTCCTGATTTGCAAGATGGTAGGTGTGAGTGAGTTTTGTGGCAATCCCTTTTGCTCCAGTCGTTGACCAGAAAAGGGCAGAGTGAAGTTGTGGAAGAGGGCAAAGAAAAGCTCAGCAAACCCATAGGTAGTTCTGAAAAAAATCTGTGCAAGAATAATCATCATACTGGCTGCTTCTGTTTGTGGCACCAGGGTCACTGGCACAAAAGCAGTGACAAGTTTCACCATGGAAAAGAGTGGACCAATTGCTCAGGAATCCCCTTGGATGGAATAGCTCTTAATTCTTGTTTTCGATTCACCTTGACTACTGCTTTCGGAGGACAGTGCTAGTCTGCTGGGGGCAGGCTTGGCAGCCGGCTAGATGATGAAATATGGCCGTATCTAAAAACCCCAAGCATAATGTTCAACAACAGACATCTTCCTCTTAGCATGCTGAGATAATGTATCAATTAGATATGATATTTATCACGCTGACTATGCAGTGACAGAGCTAACACAGTTAGCCAGTGCTTGCTCTGTTAAGGGCAAAACACAATTCAAATTTAAATGTATGATCCACTTGATGGGTGGAGAAAAAGAAGACCTACTTTTAGATGGAAATGCTCATAAAAGTGAGTTTTGTTTGTTAAAAAGAGTGCCTCAGAGAATTTGTGTGTGTGTTATGTGTGTGTAGAAAATAGTCTCCAAGTGAGTTGCTGTTCACAAAAATCAAGTTGGCATACACCTACCTGTCTTTTAGAAGACCAGATTTACTATTTATCTTTTAGGAGGTCAAGGGATAGCACTCTCTGCAAGTATTTAAAAATTATGATTTTAGGGTATTGAAATTTTTAAATGAGAAGAAAAGTAGTTGTTTGTTAGACACTCTGAATTATTTCTTTCAAATTGGGTTTTGCTGTGACAAATGGTTCATGTTGTGATCACCTAGTTATCATATCACCATTTTATTTGGGCAAATATTGTGTTTTCTGAACAGTTTATTATGCTTTGGTGCTAATTTTTCAATAAAAATCTGTCCTATTATGAGATGAAGTATGTTATGCAGTATGTAGTTCAATCTGAAAACAGAAGGAAGCACCCATGGGTTCTGACATACCTCCTTCCGGTCATTTTTGTCTACTCAGTAGGTTTTGCCTTTTTATTTCTTTGTGATCCCTCTATAGAAGAAAGTTTATGTTCATGGTGTTTTTATTTTCTTTACTGATATATTTTTACAACTTGATCCTTTTTATGAGTACCTTTCCATAAGTTACACCCAATTTAACATCACTATGCTTTCTACTTTATTATGCATCATTAAATCAAGAGATATATTTTTGATGTGACAAACTTTTTATTTGCTTATGTTTTTATATTACAACATTCAAGTAGCAGACAAATTACCAACTTTTACAACTAAGCTATATAAGGTTAGGTGGGTGAGACGGCTCAGTGGATAAAGGTGCCAGTCACTAAACCTTACCACCTGAATTCTACCCCCTAGCAGTTACATGGTGGAAGAAAAAACCAGAATACTACAAATTGTCCTCTGATCTCTGCATGTACACACACACACACACACACACACACACACACACACACACACACGGAGTAATGTAAATTAAAAAAGAAATAAAAATAGATCTACTGAATGTAGAGAGTCTTATTTGATTGTATATGTAAAACCATTGGTATTGTCTCTCCATATTTAAAATGTTTCCCTTAGATTATTAATTAATGATTTGCATGCATTTGATGGTAATTTAAAGGACTTTCTGTATAATTTTTTCTCTTTTCCTGATTTCTCTTGATTCACATGGTTGCAAAAGGCTAATTGAGATGCACTTGATGTCATTGTGATCATCCATTCACAGGCTCTGAGTTTAGCTCTAAAGGCAATGCCTTTGACCCCTCCACATTTGCACATTGCAGTAGACAATACCTTTGACTCCACCCCCATGCTTGTATATTGCAGTGGACAATGTCTTTGACCCCCATGTCTGCACATTGCAATAGACAACACCTTTGACACTCCCCCATGTTTGCACATTGCAATAGACAATGCCTTTGACTCCACCCCCATGTTTGTATATTGGAGTGGACAATGCCTTTGACCCCATGTCTGCACATTGCAATAGACAATGCCTTTGACACCCCCATGTTTGCACATTGCAGTAGACAATGCCTTTGCCCCCCCCCCGCCATGTTCACACATTCCAGTGTCTTAGTCCTGATGCCCCATAGATGAAAAACTCAAACCCACTTCCTTTTTATTGTTTGCCTCATTTCCTTCTCATTCATTTCCCTTTCTTTGGTTGGCAAATCTTACTGAAAAATCTTAACAACGAAGCTATATATTTTTTCTTTCTGTGCCTAGGTATTGAATGAGACAAGGCTTTTCACCCTTTTTCCTTGTAAGGGAATTTTCTTCGAACTGAAGATTAGTTTTGAGTATGTAGGATAAAAACTTCCTTGGGTTATTATTTGTGTTTTGTATACTTAGTTACTTATACGGAGGTTGCTAAAGGGCCTGTGACTCACAGAAGGGCTTGTCCACTCCAGTGCAGTTTGTGCTCAGTGCTGAGGATGTTGCCAGAACCTGTCCTCGGGGAGATGATATGCAAACAGCTGCCCTGCATTCCTCACCTGCCACGCTTACCCAGAGAGAGACAGTCACAGCACCGCAGAGGTCCCCAGTGAAAACCAGCAGCATAGGGATAAGACAGCAGTCACCTCTTTTCTTCTCGAGGGTGTCTCTCTGTAAATTATTTCCAAAGTAAATTTGAGTCTTATCTTTCTTCTCAGTAAGTAAATAACTTCCGATAATCGGGTTGCTTAAAGTTGACTTTTCCTCCCTCACACTGAGCTGGATTAAATCAACTAAGTATTTTTGGGCCACATAAGAGTACATTTTACCTTAAAATCACCTTTGTAAATAAGCAGTTTTGTTTCTTCCTCTGCTGCTCCCAGAGGAAGGGTGAGCTTTAGCTGGGCTTGGGGGGGGGGGGGGAAAGGAAGGGAATTGCTCACCTCACTTCACCTCTCCTTAGCCCCAGGGGATAGCCTGATTCACCTACACCTCAGGACAATTCTCTTTGTTCTAGATTTTTAAACACTCTGGTTATGGATCACCTTTTCCCAGCTTTCCTCGGGCTAAGTGATCACATAATTAAACACATTCCTTTAGGAAGAGCCTTTTGACAAATTATTATTTATTTGAAAAGGGAAAATAAACATACCACGTATGAAGAGACAGCAGTTTTGAACTGGGATTTCCTAGAGAATTTCAGATGTATGAGTCCTGAGTTCTAAGTTTAAATGTTGGCATGTGTGTTCTGTTTGTGTGGAAAATTAGTTTTGCATTTGTTTTCTCTGGAGTCCGAGGGAGGGAGTCTGGGATGGTGTGCAGCTCGATACATGATATGGAGCTAATATCTAAATGGCAAACCAACAAATATTTATGAAGTCTTATTTATGTGTCCTGTGCTGACCTTCCCTTCCCAGGAACCAACAAAAGGAATGCATTTTCAATGAACTGCTGTACTAGAGAGAAAGGGCACCTAAACTGATCACCAGTGCAGTGTAGAAATAGTCACACCGGGGGTCTAGGTGAAGGGCTGTGTGAATGCAGAAGTGTAGCAAAGAGAGCCATCCACGTCAATCCAAGTGTGTGGCTGACCGGAAGCTAGCAAAACCTTCGGGGCAGATTTTCAGTTTGATTTTGAGGATGAATTGGAGCTTTTCTGAGTCAATGGTTCCAGGAAAAGTGGACAGTATCAGCAGGAATTTGCTGTGCTTAAAAGCCTTGAGCAAGGTGACCTCACCAGTGAGCCCAAGGAAGAGGACATCACCAGCTCTGCTCTGAGGATAGAGGAGAAACTAGAGACAGAAGCCAAGCCCAAAAGATCTGGGGAGAGATCAAGGTGATTTTCACTAGAAGAGGGACCCGATTGGCTATGCACTATATAGCCTGTTGCCTCTGCTGGTGGGGTGAGGGTCAGATTTAGTTAGTTTGGTTGTTTGAGACAGGGTGTCACTCTGTAGACCAGGCTGGCCTGGAATTCATATGTAACCCAAGATGACATCAAACTGAGGCAGCGATCCTTTTGCCTCTGCCTTTGGAGTGCTGCGATTACTAGCAGGAAACTCCTGTGCCTAGACTGAAGGTCGGATTTGAAGGGGAGTGAGCAGAGGCAGGAGGGAAGGTAGGAGCTCACTGATGGGACATTTCTCGGAACAGATGAAGGTCTGTACCAAATGTAGCAAAGGCTGCATTTCAGAAGCATACCTGAGGTCAAAGGGTAGGATTTGTTGAGAATGGTCCTGGAAGGCGGAGAATAAAGGGGAAACTTGAGGTTTCCACTGCAGACACCCAGGAGAGGGTGGATCTTTCCAGTGACTTGGAGGACAGTTTTGGAGTGCCTGATGGACTTCATGTGGAATTACTAAGCAGAAGAGGGTTGGACATACATATGAGGGGTCTAGAGAGCCTGGGGCAGCAGACACACTGGTAGGGATCATTTGAGTGCCCAGCCTGCCCTTTGACCTCTGAGTTGCTCCGGGAAAGGGTAGATGATGGAGAAGTATATGACAGAAGTGGTGGGTGTGGGAACAGGGGATTTAGAAGCACCGTTTCAAGAGAAGAAAAGGGCCACAGCTGACAGAGAGGGAGATTGAGATTGGCTTTGCTTTGTTTTCCTTCAGGATTTGAGGATGATCTAAGACAGAGGGGTGATCATTATGGCCTCACTTCTGTTTTAGTCAAACAGGAAGGAAGACAGTATGAACTGGAGCTGGATTGGAGAGACATGAAACTTCAATTTTCTTTAAAAAAAAAAATGAGGAAGTCTTCTAAGAGTAAAGAGTGGGTACGTAAGGGGTTGAGGACACTCTAGAAGATGCAATGCCACTTTTGAAAAGTGGAACTGGAATTGGGGATGAGAAACAGTTTGACAAATGGTGAAGGTCCAGCCAAGGCTGGGCTCTTCTTTTTTTTTTTTTTTCATGGAGCCAGCACACAGCTTTGCACTCTTTGCCGTGTAGCTGGGAAGCCATGGGAAGTTGTGAGGAAGACAGGCAAATAAGCCAGGCAGTGGTGGTACAAGCCTTTAGTCCCAGCACTCGGAAACTGATCTGATAATATAAATAAATACTATTGGGTCTGCTTTATACCAAACAGGGAAACACAAAAATAGTAAGAAAAAGCTGCAGCAAATCTAAAAAACAAAACACAAATAAAACAAAACAAACAAACAAACAAACAAAAAACCAGGCCTGAGAACATCACTTGAACTGCTTATTTAAAAATTTTAATTTATTTAATTGTAACATTTACATGGCATTGTTGATTTAACTATAAGTGCTTGATTCTTGTTTGCTACTGTAGTAATTGGAGGATAAACTAGATACATGAAAAATATAAAATGACACATCATCTTCCCTTTATCACCCTTGTATAGCTAGCATATACATATATATATACATATACATACATATGCATCCCTTTATCACCCTTGTATAACTAATATACACATATATATACACATGCACACATATGTTGAAGGTCCTTTTTTAATCAGACCAGCTTTCTGGATGAGAAGGGCCACAGAAACATTGTTAGCACAGATTGTTTCTGCGAGTGGTTACTTTTCATGCGGTGTCTGTGCACTGTGCTCCAGAGCTTCCTGGACACTGAGGAAAGCCCACTATAATCCCTTAAGAACACATCTGTGGAACAGGAATACCAACAGGTCTCCTAAGCTTTGGGATCCTCTGCAGGTGTTGTGTGATGCGCCCCCAGAACAGCAGCAGACTCAGGAATGGACTAGAATGCAGGCCATGTGTCTAAAACTGTCCTTTAACCCTGCTGAGGTCTTTCCCCTCTGTCTTACACTCACCTGACATCAAGGAGGACCTGGCTCTTCTTGTCTGTCTGTCTTACATCTCCATGGCATAGTTACACATTTGCCGTTTCCTCTTACATCCCACCCCTAGTTAACTCATCTGATTTCAAAAATAATTTGCAGGCTGAAGAGATAATTTGGTGGGTGAACGTGGGCGAATGTGCTTGCTGCCAGGCCTGACAAACTGAGTTCAAAACCTGGAGCTCAGGTGGTAGAGGGAGAGAACGAACTCCCCCCACGTTGTCCTCTGATCTCCATAGGTGTGCTATGGCCCTTGTATGCCTGCCCACACACAAAACAAAGGGGCCTAGAGCTTTGGATCATGAAACATGACCCCACCCCTGCCCTAACACACACACACACACACACACACTCACACACACTCCCTGGAGCGCCAGAGTGCTTCTCTATTCTGTAGAGAGTCTTAAAGGGAATGAATGTTGGATGTTAGCCATTGGATGCATTTGGACATTCGCGATTGGGTGTGTTAAGTCAGAGCCTCTACCCTGCAGATAGGTACATTTTCAGGCATTTTGCTGATGCCTATGAATGTCCATGTCAGATTCATTACAGTGCTACTGAATACACCAAACTGGCTCTACCCTAAGAGCTCCCTGAGAACCTCACTGCCCACAGCTTCTCTGACCTCTCTCAGGTAGTTTCCGATTTAGTAGGTCTGGAGGAGGGAATAGAATTTCCTACTTTTTATCAAGCCATTGAGGAGAGTCTTACTAGCAGCAAAAAAAAAAAAAAAAAAAAAAAAAAAAAAAAAAAAAAAAAAAAAAAAAAAAAAAAAAAA
>PVIU01021096.1:0-14516 GCA_004026605.1 Ondatra zibethicus | reverse complement strand
TGGATACGTTCACCTGCTCCACAGATGATGCTTCTATTAGATAACACATTTATAAGCTTCGGCCATTTCTTCATCTGTGAGTAATTACCTCTCTTGTAATGTTTGTATCCTTTATCTGGAGAGTTTCTTGTCTTCTGAAAGGATCCCTTTATATTCCTTTCAGCAAAGTGGATGAGCAGATGGCTTCCACATCTGCAAAACGTGTTCTAGAGGTAAAATAACTTGCTTAAGTTCATGTTCCTAATAAGTAGTGGAAGCAGCAGAATGGGATTTGGACCTGCAACTTTCTCTAGTAAACTCTGGTGTTGCTGTAAGCCCAGCTCCTCCAGCTGGGACCAAATCTTTTCTGATGCCTTTGAAACCCAGAAGCCTCCCATTGGGTGTGTTGGTGCTGAAGTCCATGGGCTCCCAGAGAGAGGCTCAAAGGAGGATGTCGGGTGACTTGTTCAGAGGAAGGGAAACAGATGACAGCCAGAAATCTGGGACACAGAAAGTCACATTTCACAAAAGGAGCACATCTCTCCTCTGCATCCAACTATAAAGTCCCACCTGCCCTAATAGGCGACTGTTTTTAAATGTTACTCTTTCCAGAGAGCCCTTGCACTCTAAAACCTTCAATATTTAGAACTGTATTTATTTCTTATTTAGTGTGTGTGCCCACACAACCTTGCGCTTTTATATGCGTGCGGAGGTCAGAGGATAACTCGTGGCCCTTCTTTTGCCCCACCGCGCGGGTCCCTGGCTTCCATCTCAGGTTGTCAGGCTTGGAGACAAGTGCCTTTACCAATGAGCTAGCTCATCAGTCTGAGAAACAATATTATTAAGTATGGTTTGATGAAGGTGTGGTGACACATGCCTGGCACAAGGATTGTCATAAATTTGAGGCCAACCTGGGCTACACAGTCAATTCTAGGCCAGCCTGGAATAAAAAAATGAGACCCTGTCTCAAAACAAAAGGCTAGTTTGCAAAAATCTGCAATGTATATGAAAGGCATAGTATGCCTGAATTAATATGCAGTTGTGGCTACAATATTAGTTATGTGTAACAGCCGTTTACAGCTCTTCTGTGATAACTATAAATATGCATTTCAAGTCCCTATGCTGGAAAGATTCTCGTCTGGGTTAATTATACGTCACTAATGGCAGGCACAATCTCAGGTGCTTCATTAACTCTATAGCTATATAGCAGACACATCTCTTGTTGACAAGTTTGGGGACATGCTACTGATGCATCTGTGGGTGAATGACAGTCTCATACGATACAATGGCACTGAAGAATGGTATAATTCTTTTGAGGGTAATGTGTCCACTTTAATTAAAATGACATGCAATTACTCTGTGGATTATCATTCCATTCTGCAAATTTATCCTATGTTTTCTACATACTTGTGCACATGGACAAAAGGTTCTTATAACCTGCATCTCTTACAACAGACAAGCAAACTGCAAGCATCAGCAGCAGGTGATTGATTACACTGGTGTTTTCACATTGGACTGCTTCCTTATGGCCTGGAGGACTTTTTCAAGCACAGTTTGCAAAGTTACACCTCCAGAATTTTCCATTCAGTAGATCTAGGGCTCTAGGACAAGCAGAGTTAAAGCCCAGCCCATGCTGTATTCTCCATTTATGTGGAGCTGGGAGACTCTTTGCTCGTTCACACATGTATCATAAAATGATTAGCCTCATAATAATCGCGAATTTATTGATATTTTGATGAAAATACCCACTATGTTTTCCCACTGGACTTGACATAATTTGCCATGAATTCACGTGGAAGAACTTTGGATGAGAAGTAGCTAAGAAAATTCAGGGAACAGCCATATGGGAAGACATTGTTTTCCAGAAATAGAAATTAATCTAATAATATAATATTTGAGACAGTATGGTACTAATAGTTCCAAAGTCAACATTAGGCCCCTGGACAGAGCAGAGAGCTCCAAGCAAAACACTCAAGTATGGAAAGTGTGTGTATGTGTTACATATGGAAAACAAGAAGTCCCAAATGATTTTTAAAACAAATTCCAGGTTGTGAAAGACCTTCATGTAAAAGCACTGTTAAATGAAAATGCAGGAGACTAGCCCTATGAGCAACAGAGGAAGGAGAGGTTTCCCAGTGTAGACACGGCTTAAGTCTTACTTCATTAAACTCTACAACTTTTGCTCAACGGAACACCATAACTGAAGTGTAAAACCGAGCACAGATTGGGAAATGACGCCTTCAGTGTTTAATGTCTGAGAAGCCTTTCTTGAACTTTATAAACAATGCTTGAATGTCGGTAGAAAAACTTGGGGGCAGGATATGCATCCATGGAAAGAGAAAACTGAATGGCCAAGGAATGTCTGAAGAGCCGCCCAACTTACAAATAAGTGTGATTTTTTACTTGTTAGAATAGACACCCCTAATATTTCTGAGGATTGGGGTATAAGTTGCTGCCACCTTGGTGAGAATCTTGGCAATATTGAGGGCCTGAGATCCTTGCGCTTTGCTCCAGTGTTCTAGATGAACTCCCACGTGGGCACTGGGAGGTTCATGCACTCATGTTCACATCGGCATTGATTGTAAGGGTAAAAGAGGAAATAAGTGAGAGGAAAAGGAATAGAACCTTACTGTTAAATATTGCAATTAAAATGGATATGCTAGATCATGGTGTGTGAGTGTATCTATACTGTGTTCTGATGCATATCAATTTTTCAGTTTTGAATTGGTTGTTTTCAATTTTCTGTTCTATTCCAGTGCTCTGCTGTCCATCCTGGTACTAGTAGTACAGTAATTTCTCAATTATTACAGTGATAGAGTAATTTATATGATAATTATAGCTTAATATTACACACATGTGCACACACACACACACATATATATATATATATATGGGTCAAAAACGAGGCAGCAGAATGACAGGTCAAGTCAAATTTGAGAATATGCATAACAATGCTGTTAATTATATATAGGTACCACATAAGTTATTGGAGATGAAAATAATAATAGGAATAATAACACTTATTTCAACATAATGGTTCCAGGTGAAGTTGTAGACATGATAAAACCTACAGATGGAGTTACAACATTTTGTTGAAAAAATAAGTTCCCTCTGATGTAGTATTAGTATTTTATTTTCCAGGGAGACTTTACATATGTAATACCTGATATATTATTCTATATGTTGTAAATATCTCATAAATAAGGAAAACTCACAAATACACAAACGCTGTGCTAGTGGCCTGCTCAACATACCTCGCCTTGTTGCTCACATAAAGTTGGATGCAGAGTAGAGACAAGAGAAACTTTGTTAAAGCCTATTTCAAATATTCAGACGACAGAGCTGGTCCATGCTAATACCTCTTAACCTCGATTTGTGCAAAACAAATTTGTAATCACTAGATAAGAAAACTGACTTAATTAGTGCCTTTCCCAGGGGACCTTCTCGGTCCAGGCAGCAAGACTGCAGCTTTAATTGAAATGCTGATGCCACTTAATTGGAACACCTGAATAGGATTAAAGTGTGCTCAGTTAGGGTTAGCTGGTTTCCCTGGTACCCAGAACTTTGCTGGATTTCTGCCTTTTTGTATGCCAACTTCTGCCAAGTGAAATAAAGCTGAGCCAAATACTTTAGTTCTCTCATAGATATTTGTTGGCGTGATTTAAGTACAGTTTCCTTGTTTTGCAGAGTGTTTTTTTTTGATGATGATGTTTAGAACTTAATACGTGGAGGCATTAGATATTTATATTGCTTTTAACTTGTTATTGATGTAAAGTGTGGTGTCTATTAAGTGAAATAAATGCATGGTTGTGTTGGGATTCAATAATGTATTTCAGTCAGTTGTATCTGATTGACTATATACAAAGTATAAAGAACTGGGCCCAGGTCATTGTGGAGGCTGACAAGTTTCAAAATCTGTCGTTGGCAAGCTAGAGACCCAGAAAAGCTAATAGGGTACTTTCAGTACAAATGTGGAAAGGCTGTGCATCCTGGAAGAGTCCAAAAGCTGCAAAGGACTAATATCTTAGGTTTCTATTGCTGTGAAGAGGCACCATGACCATGACAACTTTTATAGAGGAAAACATTTAATTGGGACTGGCTTATAGGTTCAGAGGTTTATTTCATTATTGCCATGGCAGGAAAGCATGTTGGCACTGGAGAAACAACTGAGTTCTATATCTGGATTGACAGGCAGCAGGAAGAGAGTGAGCCACTGGGCCTGGCTTGAGCATCTGAGACCTCAAAGCCTATTCTGAGTGACATACTTCCTCCAACAAGGCCACACCTACTCCAACAAGGCCACACTTCCTAATAGCACCACTCCCTATGAGCCTTAAGGGGGCCAATTACATTCAAAACCACCACAGCTAATGTCTAAGCTCAGAGCAGTCAGGCAGAAGAAATGTGTTTTATCGCTTGGGAGAAAACCTCATGCATAGATACCTTTATAGACACACCCAGGATAGTAGCGTCTGGGTCAGGCTAATACAAAATTAGCCTTCACATCTTTTCACAAGGCTCCCTGACCACATTCTTTTTATTACCGAGGACTGTTTACCTTCTTTCCTAATAAAAGAGGAATGTTTGAGTTACTCCGTAAAAATCGATGTAGGAATTAACAGAGGAAAACGCTCTTAACATCTTGGCACCGAGGTCTACAAATTTCACAAAAGCACCACTACCATCTAGTTTTGTGACCTCAGGATGGGCAAGTGCTTCACTTGAGAAGAGGAGAGCATTTGGGACTACCCTCATCATCCGCTGAGTTCTGGAGGTCTGTGGATTTCCCCTGTGAGCACTGGGCTCCAAGCAGGGCTGATGTCATGAGGTCCCAGCACAGTTATCAGATGCCCTGTGAACCTAGTTTACAATTCCCATAGAAAAGGAAATGATTTTGGACGGTCTTGTGCCATCTAAGTAGCTAACACTTTAGGAGTTTGGCTCTAAGCAATACCTGACTAGTTTTAGAGCATCACACGTGACACTTTTGTGTGGTTGTCAGTTGTGTGTCACTCAGGGAGTTTTGAGTTTAGTGCTTAGCTGAGCCAGGTGACCAACTGGCAGCTTGGGTTTCCAAAAAGTAAAGTTTGACTACGGTGCTGAGCTATATCCTAAACTGTTGTCAGCCAGATTCTATTTTGGGTGGTGTTTGGGTTGTTGTCAAGAAAACTGGATACAGAGATTTGGCACCTGCTAAATTCAGGTAGTCGGCAGGTTTGGATCATTTTGGCCTTTCTCAAGTCATATAAATATAGGCACAGGAAAATAATTGTTTATTAACGAGTACCCTGTCAGCCTTGTAAGTAGTTTCAGAATGTTGGCCGGCCCACAGAAATGTTGAATGTTCTACAAAGCTTTTCAGGAAGTTTGTTAATGCCATCTGTTTTGTTTGTTTGTTTTGGTTTTGTTTATTTTCCAAGACAGGGTTTCTCTGTGTAGCCCTGGCCATCCTGGAACTTGCTGTGTAGACCAGGCTGGCCTTGAACTCAGAGAGTGCTGGGATTAAAGGTGTGCCACCTTCTTATTGCCACCCTTATCCTAGATGACCAAATACAAGCATACCTGGGCCCTAAGTACTTACTTATAGATATTTTTTTCACACTAATGATACGGGTCCTCAAAATTAAAAATATATATATATATATTTTTGTGTTGGGATTCTGCAAATGGCGTGGTACATGTGGAGATCAGTGGACAATTTTGTGGGTTCAGTTCCCTCCTTCCACCTTTACATGGATTCTGGGGGTTGAACTCAGGTCCCCAGCCTTTCAGGGCAAGGAGTGTTTTCTAATTAGCCATCTTGCCAGCTGGTCATAGTTCCCTGAGAGAGGATAGACAGAAAATACAAAGTATATCAAACTAATAAACTTCTGTGTGGAGACAAGAAAAATGAAATATGGAAAAGGAGGGCATAGTTAAAAAGAAAGGGAAGAAAAAGAATGAGAAACCTACAAGAGGTAGCAGGGAACTTACTGTGTTAGACCGGGAAATCGGGAATATTGTGAGGCTTAGCTTCTGGTTTGTTTTGAGCCAGGTCTGACTTTTTTTTAAATGTGCACTTTACATTCACTTGCAAGGAATTTTGTAATGATTTTGGAATATTTTGAAAGCCTATGATAAAAGGTGTGTAGAAAGACCTAACAGCCAAGAGAATCTCATCCTCTCTATTCCTGACATCCAGTAATAGTGTCCTTAGTCCAGAAGAAGTTGTCTGGTGGACAGAAGCCTCGTTCTCCTTGTAATTTCTGGAAAATCAGCTGTCAGAGCAGTTTAAATTCCTTTTCACTCCTTGGAGGGCATGAGGCAACTTAGAGAAATGGCCAAATAAATAAGATTTATTCTCGCTCATCAGATGTGTCATGAGACACTGGAAGCATGCCGTGAGAAACAGCAAAGTAATCTTGAAAATTTCCAAGCACTTTATCCAAATAAAGGAGGGAGAAGAGGGGCCTCTTTATCACTTCTACCTAACCGTGGCTTGTAACATGAGGGGCTGCTCATTGGGGTTTCTGTCCTGCCCAGTTCCCACAGCCAGCAAGTCCCAAAGAAAATCACACAGAGGTCTCCATAAGTTATAAACGGATTGGCCCGTTAGCTCAGGCTTTGTATTAGCTCTTATAACTTATTTTAACCCATTATTCTTATCTATGTTAGCCACATGGCTCAGTACCTTTTTCAGCAGGGCAGGTCACATCCTGCTTCTTCCGTGGTCTGGGCAGGACTGTGGAAAGAGCTTCCTTCTTCCCAGAATATTCCTGTTCTCATTACCCCACCTCTACTTCCTGTCTGGTTTTCCGGCCTATATTTCCTGCCTGGCTATCGGCCAATCAGCGTTTATTTAAAATATAATTGACAGAATATAGAATTATCTTGCACCAGTGGCTAAAGAAAGATGTGTGTGTGTGTGTGTGTGTACAGGTGTACAGGTGTGTGTGTGTACAGGTGTGTGTATGTGTATAGGTGTACAGGTGTGTATGTGTGGGTGTACAGGTGTGTGTATGTGTATAGGTGTACAGGTGTATATGTGTGGGTGTACAGGTGTGTGTATGTGTATAGGTGTACAGGTGTGTATGTGTGGGTGTACAGGTGTGTGTATGTGTATAGGTGTACAGGTGTGTATGTGTGTATGTGTACAGGTGTGTGTATGTGTATGGGTATACAGGTGTGTGTATGTGTACAGGTGTGTGTATGTGTACAGGTGTACAGGTGTGTGTATGTGTACAGGTGTGTATGTGTATGTGTACAGGTGTGTGTATGTGTATAGGTGTACAGGTGTGTATGTGTACAGGTGTGTGTATGTGTATGGGTGTACAGGTGTATATGTGTGTGTGTACAGGTGTGTGTATGTGTACAGGTGTACAGGTGTGTGTGTGTACAGGTGTATAGGGGTGTGTGTGTGTGTACAGGTACATGTGTGTTTCTAACAATACTAAAAGACAAACAACAACAAAACCAGAGACCAGACCAGACTTTAGGTTTAGTTTCATACATCTATCCCAGATTCTCTTAACCTGTGAAAGCAAGCCAAAGTGAGGCTTTTATTTTTCTGTAGAATGGTGGTAATTGAAACTCATTAAATGGCCGCATACCCACTCTTAATGTCTTCTGCTTTGCTTATTTGTATTAACTCATGAACTATATATAGAGCCAATGGAGCCTTCACTTACTGCAGTGACTGTGGTCCTTTGCAGGAAATACTGCTTGGCTTTGGTTTGCTCCCTGGAGCTGACTTGCTCCCTTAGACAGTACCCACATTCCTTTTTTAAAAAAATTTTATTGATTTTTATTGATCTCTACATTTTTCTTTGCTCCCCTCCCTGCCTCTTCCCTCCCCTTCAACCCTCTCCCAAGGTCCCCATGCTCCCAATTTACTCAGGAGAGCTTGTCTTTTTCTACTTCCCATGTACATTAGATCCGTGTATGTCTCTCTTAGGGTCTTCATTGTTGTCTAGGTTTTTTGGGATTGTGATTTGTAGGCTGGTTTTCTTTGCTTTAGGTCTAAAAGCAACTTATGAGTGAGTGCATATGATATTTGTCGTTCTGTGTCTGGGTTACCTCACTCAATATGTTTTTTTCTAGCTCTATCCATTTGCCTGCAAAATTCAAGATGTCGTTATCTTTTTCTGCTGTGTAGTACTCCATTGTGTAAATGTACCACATTTTCCTTATCCATTCTTCTGTCGAGGGGCATTTAGGTTGTTTCCAGGTTCTGGCTATGACAAACAATACTGCTATGAATATAGTTGAGCACATGTCCTTGTGGCAAGATTGAGCATCCTTTGAATAGATACCCAAAAGTGGTATTACTGGGTCTTGAGAAAGGTTGTTTCTTAGTTTTCTGAGAAATCACCACACTGATATCCAAAGGGGCTGTACAAGCTTGCACTCCCCCCAGCAATGCAGAAGTGTTCCCTTTACCCCACAACCATTCCAGCATAAGTTGTCATCAGTGTTTTTGATCTTAGCCATTCTTACAGGTGTAAGATGGAAACTCAGAGTTGTTTTGATTTGCATTTCTCTGATGACTAAGGATATTGAGCATTTTCTTAAGTGTTTTTCAGCCATTTTAGATTCTTCTGTTGAGAGTTCTCTGTTTAGGTCTGTACTGCATTTTTTTAAATTGGATTATCTGTTCTTTTGATGACCAATTTCTCAAGTTCTTTGTATATTTTGGAGATCAGACTTCTGTCTGATGTGGGGTTGGTGAAGATCTTTACCCACTCTGTAGGCTGTCGTTTTGTCTTGTTGACTGTGTCCTTTGCTTTACAGAAGCTTTTCAATTTCAGGAGGTCCCATTTATTAATTGTTTCTCTCAGTATCTGTGCTACAGGGGTTATATTTAGGAAGTGGTCTCTTATGCCAATGCATTCAAGTGTACTTCCCACTTTCTCTTCTACCACATGCCTTTAAAGACAGCTCTGCTGCCAGATATGGAGCTTGCTCTATGGACAGGGTCTCTAATAGTCTCAGGGCAAGTTCATTGCCAACTGTCCTCACCATTTTGGACCGCTGAGTGTGAGTTTAGAAACCCAGAAAACTGGGTTATGTTGTTTATTCCTGACAGGCCTGCTTTTAATCCAGAGGTGTACTGAACCCTGAGTGATTGCTGGTGACTTTAATATGCTTAATGTAAGCACCTGTGGAAGTGTACATATTTGTGTGTGTCTTTGTGGATTAACATCCAAAATAATTCCTAGAGAGCTTAAGTTGGTTTATACACATCTCACCTTTTGACTCATGCTGGAGTTTTTGCAAGAAGTCCGTGGAATCTGCAGAGTCAAGGCTGCCCATGAATCATTCTGCCATTTCCTACTGGAGTCTGTTAAAAGCTTGTCACCTAGCACCGGTTATAAATGTGTTCTCATTCTCTTCCCCCACTCTCCCCTTTCCTCCTGTCTCTCTCTCCCTCCCTTTACTTCAATTATGGAGAATCCAATTTATCCTCATTCTCTACGGCATTTACTTGAAGAAAGAGAGTCCTTGGGCATCATTGTATGTAATTAGATTTTTGCACCTCTGTATTGTGAATTGGGATTTCCAATTTTCCACCCTAAGGTGTAAAGTTATGGTGCTTAGCAACCCAAGATCATAACGGATGCTATAATTCATGGGGACTTACAAATCTCTATAATTTTACTAACCCAGGAGAAATGCACATTGGCATATATTATATCTTAAAATTATTAAAATTTTGGAGGCATTTTTTCATGTTTACCAAAATTAATCTTTACCTGCAACCTTAGTAGGTCTTAAGAAACTGTACCAAAAGTCTTCTCTTCATATGTGGGTCACCTTAGTTCCTAGTGAAAGAGCCATCTTGTTAAAGTTTTTTATACCTATACTTTTATCTTTTGTAATAGAAAACTAACATCTTTAAAACAATGATTTTCTTCCATGTTACAAGAAAATCCACAGATCAAATGGTAACTAAATAACACTGGATAAAAACTGTAATATAATTTTAAAAGATTAGGAAAGAATACAGCAAAATTAGTGTTGGAATTGTTTTGTGTTTCATGACACAATGGTGTTTTAATTCCTTGTATCTTTTTCTTATGAACTAGTTTTGTAAAAGGAATTGAAATAGAGGCACCTCCCCCTTTGAGAAGATTTTAGGTTGTTTATCGCTCCTGAAGTAACAGCGGGAATAACAGGAATGAAGACTAATAGACCATAATAAGATAGAGCAGAGACCTCGCGACTGTTAAATGGATTTGAGGGAACCCCTGCGACTGTGGGCGCTATCTGTCAAAGAACCTTCTAGACCAATGGTTTTCAACCTTCCTAATGCTGCAATCCTTTAATACGGTTCCTCATGTTGAGGTGACCCCAAACCATAACGTTATTTTCATTACTACTTTGTAGCTGTAATTTTGCTACTGATATGAATTGTAATGTAAATATCTGTGTTTTCCAATGGTCTGTGAAAGGGTCATGTGACCTCCAAAGGGCTTGTAACCCTCATATTGAGAACTGCTGTTCTAGAATGAGGAAACATGCAAATTCCGATTCTTCAGACTAAATTTCAGCCAGACTGTTACATGTTTTCCTTCATTTTATACTGGTCAAGTCAAGCAAATCAAGAAGTGATTGTTAATCATTTCAAATATTTTCATGGGCAAAACTTATTTAAAAGTTTCAAAGGAATTAACCTGTAAGATTCTGATTTCTGTAAACAAATATACATTGGGATTCATGGGTATATACCTTTAATAATAATTAGGTAAGCTCAAAACTTCCTTCCTGGGATAATGTCATGGGTTTCATTATTATTATGCATTATGATTTTCTTTAGTCTTGAATATTTGCTCAGCTGTTCTCTCATCCATTCATCACATATTTGTTGGGTGTGCAGGTACAGTACACCCTGGGAGGGGAGATAAAGCCATATTTGCACAGTTGTAGCAAAAGTGGCAGAATGCTAAAGGTGGTGAGATTATTTCCAGCTGGCCCATCTGCAAAGGATTCTTTTGGGGTTGGCATTGGCCTCTGGGCTTGAAGAGCGTGGCGGTGAATGGTGGAACTCTTATGGGGAGACAGGAATAGGGGAGGATTAGATGACAAGCACTGGGCAGGGCTTGGATTGAGTGCAAGTGGGAAGGTGCAAGACAGGTGGCTTGGCTTCCTTCAGTGGCAGCCTGGGAAGTTACAGGTAGTGGGGAGCTCCCGAGGAATGTCACACAAGAAGTGACATAGTGTGACATCTCCATGTCACTGGAACTTGTCAGGCCAGGACCCAGAGATATATGACCTTTGTAACTAGTGAGGTTTGTCTCTTATGGCCTTAAGAAGAATGTCCCGACAGTCTCAATGCCAGGACTTGTTCTCCAGGGCAGACCTTCAGTTTAGCATCTGGTCTTTTGAAACTTGTGGTAGCTTTATCTTGAATGTGTCCCAATGGCCATATTGTCTTTGCCATCCTGTCCCATCATCCTAGACCCTAGCCCTTCTTAGAATCTGCTGCATTCCTCACTTCTCCTCTGCACATTTTCATTCACGTTTTAGAGCAGAGAGCTAAGTATTTAACCTTGCTGTGCTTGTACAGAGCAAATTAAGAGATTCTTACGAGGTTGAGGTTAATAAAGGCCTGATAGACAATATGGGGGTTGAGGTGGGGAAAAGGGGATGGATTTAGTAATTAGTGTAAAGGGGCTGGAGAGATGGCTCAGCAGTTAAGAGTACTCAGTGCCCTGCAGAGGACCTGAGTTCAGTTTCCAGCATCCACACTGTGAAGCTGGTAACTGTCTGAACTGCAGCCACAGGGGATCTGATGCCCTCTACTGGTCTCTGGGAGCACCTGCACACATGAGGCATATAGGCACACAAGTATACATTAATAAAAAAATAAAAATAAAGCTTGAAATGGTGTAGAAATAAAAGGGACAGGATCTGGTTAAACCTAGGAGTCAGAGAGAAGGGAACTGAGCGGGCACCGAGATTTTGTGTCTTCATGTTTGAAAATGGTTTTGGAAGGGCCTACAAATGCCTTTTCTGCAGAAAGCCAAAGCAAAGCTAAGTGTTGTGGCAAGAGCTGTGGAACAGGCCTTTTTTGGTGTTAGTGAGGATTGAACCGAGTGAGTAAATTGTTGTAATATGATGCCCTGCACAGGCTGGAGCCACGGAGCAGGATTAGCAGAATTGTGCCTGTGTCGAAAGTGTTGATATTCCAAAGGGAGAATAAGCCCTTCCTCTGGGTCCCGACTTTCTGTGACTCATTCGCCTCCTTATGCTGGAAGCCCCAGCAATGTGGCTTATGACACTCTTAGAAAGGAGGACGTCACACTGAATTGGGGGGGGGGCAAGGAGATGATGGAAGTCCAATACTTTGGAATCTTGAAAATTGGAAAGTGAGTTGTTTTCCCCAGAGTTTATTTTTGGGGGCACTTATGAGCTGACCCACTTATTTGAGTGTTTTCACAAAGAAATACTGAGTAATACTTAAAAAGTATCAATTAACCAATGGTCAGTGCTGCTCTAGATACCTTTTTTTTTTTTAAACATGTGTAATGTTTCATGTACCCCTCCTAAAATCCTGTGACGGGGTTCATCGTTATCTGTATTTTACAGGTAGAAGGATTGGAGCTCAATGTAACACACTGACTATGCTTTTGCCTTCAGTTGATTAATATAATATTTTATGGAGATGAGGTGGTCTTTTTTTTCAATTTAGTTTTTCTTTTTGAGACAGGGCATCATCTTTTAGCCCATATTGGCATTGGGTGACTTAGTGCTGCAATTACAGGCATGCACCACTACTCCTGGCATTATGTATTCGATTTTTAACTCAGGGATACACAGACGGCGTCTTAAGCCAAAAACATCTATGGAAATGTGGGTAATATTTGTTTCAGGCTTGCAATGGGAGGGGCAGCTGCTCTCCATTCTGAAAGCCAAGATGTGTCCACTCAAGAGCACAGTAGACAGATTGCTTTATTTTTTTTCTTAATTCATTAGTCCAGAATGAAGAATTTCCCCTGGTACCTAGTTAGGGGCTCCATCACTGCCATCATCCCCAGCGCTGTAGCCACTTTCAGTTCCCCGTGTGCCAGCAATGACACCAAGTACTTTACTGAGGTATTCTGTGTGGTCATTAACAGTAATTCTGTGAAGCCACCACCATTTTTCATGTGTGAAGGAAGAAAAGGTAACTCCTAGGAAGCCACAAAGCCAACAAGTGACGAAATACTTGAGCCCATCTTTATCTGACTCGAGAGTTTGTCTTCCTGACACACTGGTATTTTGACCCAACCCCAGATTTTACTTCCATCTTCAAAGTCTTTACATTAGGTGCTCCCATGTAGGTCCAGACGAACTAATCTAATGTCTAGATGTGATGTGTTTGGAGACCAGCTTTGGTGTCTTTTCTTCTTGGATCATGTGATGCTGTTAGCTGTCTTCTTTATGTTTGCACCACTCACTCAGAGAATGCAAGAAATCTGCAATCTTCTCTTTAAGTGCGACTTGGGGGTGGTGTGTTGATGATGCCATGGGCAGATATTCAAATCCCAGAAACATTTTTTCATATATTGGGAGGGGTGACATTAAGACATCTTGGTAGGAGCAGGGGATACCTGCATGTGGTGTGGTGAGATAGTAGAAAATCGGCTTTAAGAAGCTTCACAGAAATCATTAAAATAAGAACAGCCAACTCCTTTCATTTCATTCTAGTGCTTGTAAGAAAGCAAAAATTAGCATTAACAATTAGCATGCCACTCTTCGGACAGACCAAACAGTGCTTGCCTGGAATTAAAGGACAAATTTTCCTCACCATTTACATGTTTCTGTAAAGTGAGACTCACTCTCATTGTGGGAATTCTTGAAGGTGTCCCACTCCTATGTAAGAAAATTATAGACAAGAATATAGGATTACTACTTATGTGTTGTAATAAAAGCTAATAAAATAATAACCAATTAGATGCTTATAAAGCCTGAGCATATTAAAGTATTATGCAAATACTGATTAATTATAATACCATAAACTCAGGGAGCAAGCAAAAGCATGCCTGATTCAAATTATAGGGGCTTTTATTTGCATTTCTACAGAATCTATTATTAGTGGGTCTCAAAGGACCTTACAAGTAATAATTACTAAAGCCCATAAATATAACCCATAAATGTCATTTTACTAAGGGAATACAAAAGAACTCCCTTTTCTCATACACATTATAAGAATGAAAAATGCCCAAGCAAAAGTAGGCGTGTCTGTCAGTAGAGGTTATTTGTACACATGGGCGCTTAGCTGTGATTTCATGGGCATCCAACCAGGAGGCTATGGGATTCAAGGTTCTCCTACTGAACATCTCCACGTACCTGGCTCAGATTCCTCATTTATTTCTGGCATTTTACATGCATAATAGCTCTGTGCAAATCTTGCCAGTAAGTTATATTTTAATATTTCTCTGTCAACTAAAATATCAGATTTGAAAAACAAAAGCAAAGCCTCTTATGAAGTTTTCAAAATATTTTGGAAAGTTATTTCTGGTTTATTTTCCCTCAAGCTCTTATCCTACCTGTTCTTGTTGTAACTGCTTGTCCGA